>LBNU01027626.1:0-16459 GCA_014162995.1 Artemisia annua | reverse complement strand
TAAGCAAACACAAAGTAAATTAGCCTAGCATGTTGAAAGAAAGACAAGCACAAGTATATATCACACAACACATAGACATATTGTATGAATAAAGACTTATCTTGGATTAAACATGCAAGTTAGAGGGGTTAGGATACCCTCTAAGGTCTGTAATACACGTACTAGGGTTTAACCCTAAAGTTATCCACTCCAAAATTCGTCACAAAATAAGAAAAAACGTTCTATATATATAGAAAACGCGGGCTGACGGCGTCAGTCCAATAGGTGACGTCGTCAGCTCGGCGACTAGGGTTTCCTGACGGCCTTGATTGACGTGGTCATAATTGCTGGTTCCAGATCTGACGGCCTTGGTTGACGGCGTCACAATTTACACTACGAACTCTCTGGATCGTCACGAGTCTTTTTTCCACTTCTGGACTTCACTTGTTCCTGACGGCATCACTTAGTAGAGTGTGACGGCGTCACCTTCAGTAATCTTCAAGGTCTTTTGAGTTTTTGTTGTTTTCCGCACTTTTTCACTTCGAAAACGCCTGAAAATGCTTCTTTTGTGATTTTCCCTTCAAAAGTACCTAAAATGAGAAAAGAAACGACTTTGGGTGAAATCCAAACCAAAAACATACGAATTAGGACTCAAACCGACCCCTAAAAACGTAACATTTTTCGTCTCATCAGGTTTGCTTGAAATATCAATTGGATTTGATCCCCTTTTAATGAGGATCAATTAGGAGTTATGGTAATTAATGAGGAGTTGGTGATTGGTCTTCAATTTTTAGTAACTGCCTTTTCTTGAAGATATTTGATTCGATTTTTGACTTTTTGTCCAAGAAAAGTCAAACTACTGCTTGGGTTCATAAGCAGTAGTCAACTCTGCTGCTAGTTATAGGACTCTGCTGCTGGGTGTCTGCTGCTACAAGTTGAAGTTGAAGGACGGTTATGTAACTTCTCCTAAGCAGTTTATAACCTAATTGAATCACCTTCTCTCTACACAATAACCACGAATAGCAGTTTAAAAACCAACCCACTCTCCATTATCCTCCAAATTCAAAATCCTCAAATCTCAAGAACCCTAAATCATGGACCTCGATCGAACATGGGCCAAAAGTCATAACATTGTGGCAGAACTTGACACAGATGTTATACCCTCTGAATTCACAGATATGGCAAACTTTCTAAATGCTACATCTCTTCAGTATGCACTAACTGTGAATCCAACCATATATGCTGCACACATCAAACAATTTTGGCAAACTGCAAAAGTCAGAAATTTGAATGGAGAACTTTGTGTAAGGGCATATGTTGATAATCAAAAAGTAATCATTTCTGAAGCCTCAATTCGAACAACTTTGTTCTTTGATGATGAAGAAGGAACAAAGTGTCTGGAAAGAAATGAGCTTTTTGATGGTTTGGCTGACCTGGGTTATCAGAAGAAAAACAATAGTTTAAAATTTCAAAAAGGTCTTTTCTCTACTCCTTGGAAATTTTTAGCCCATACCTTATTGCATTGTTTGAGTCCTAAAACAACTGGGTGGAATGAGATTAATGCAACCATAGCATCTGCTATGATTTGCTTAAGCAAAGGAGACTCATTTAATTTTTCAAACATGATTTTTGAGGGCATTGTTTTTAGTGTTAAAGAAAAAGGAAAATCTTTGCTTTATCCCAGGTTTATCCAATTGTTTATAAATGATCAAATTGAAACAACCAGATCCCATAGGGCTATTTTTAAATCAACAATAATGGGATCTGTGTCTTTTAGTTTTTTGGGCAAGGTTAATAAAGAATTTACTGGAGCAGTTACACCACTTACTCCTTATATGGTGGAACTTATTGAAAATGCTCAGGGTGAAGGATCAGGAACTCCCACTGATTCCCAACACACACCCACTTTTGAATCACCATCCCCACAACCTTTAAAGACCTACAAACGTAGGAAAGCCTCTAAGAACACTGAGTTACCCCAGACCAGTGTTAGGATGGATATTGTACCAGATGGGGCTGTCACAGGTGATGGAGGTGACATGTTGGTGAGGGCTAACACTACTGCTTCTAGCTTAGCAGCAGAGCAGGATAGTGTTAACATAAATAAGACCCAATCCAAGGCAACATCTAATGTGAATGATTCTAATGAGTCAAACACAGGTGATGGATTCCCTAGCCAAATGGAAAACATAGGGGGCTCAGGTGATCAAACTAGGTTTGATACTGAGTTTATGTCCCAAGATTCACCTCTCAGGGAAGGTCACACATCCCGAAGTGAGGAGGACAGAATTGAACAAACTGAATTGATGGCACCCCCTCTTGTACAAAATGTCATTGTCAATGATTCACCTCTCGGACCAGGTAACACAGGTCGAAGTGATGAGGCTAGTATGGAACAAATTAAAGTTTTGATGGATAAATGTACCACTTTGGAAACCAAGTGTCAAAACTTGGAATCCAAAGTACAAGCTCTTGAAGGTCTCACAGCTGCACAGGGTACTATGATCACTCAACTCAAGCAACAAATGGAGTTATTACAACAACAAATGTCTTCTGCTAACACTGCTGCTGGTTTGGGAGAGGATGCTTCCAAACAGGGGAGGAATGGCACAGGTTCAGGGGAGGAAATCAGGGGTACTCAAAATGTTGCTGGGGTTGAAACTCAAAATGTTGAACATGATGACTCTGCTGCTCTAATCTCTGCTGCTATAGAAGACTCTACTGCTATGGAAGACTCTGCTGCTATGGCTTTAGACTCTGCTGCTATGGATTTAGAGACAAATGTTGATGCAGGGGTTATTGTTGATGCTGGCTTAGCTTCAGGGGAGGCTAAGAGTGATGACCATGTGGAAAGTAGTGATAATGCTGATAGGTATGTGGTGGTGAATAAGGATAATCAAGAAGTTGTGATGGAAGAGATTGCTAAGACTGCTGCTCCAGAGTCTGCTGCTAAAGAGACTACTGCTAGTAACTCTGCTGCTGGATCAGGTGAGAACTCAGTTGCAAATGCATTGCTAATGCTTCAAGAAAAATCTCCAACTGAGCATACATCAGAATCACCTCAACTCAAATCTACACCATCTCAACCAACATCCCTTTCACAACCTATTCATGTGTCACTCCTACCCACAAAAGGAGTGATGATTAGAGAACCTCTACAAACAGTTCCAAAGGCAAAACCAGTTGCTTCAAGTACTGATAAAGGTAAAGGAAAGATGATTGAAGAAGCTGGTTCTGGTTCTAGTGATGATGAAGAAGAATACAAGAAATTGCCTCAGGAATTTTGGCCAAGAGAGAAGCTTGTGGAAGCTGATAGAGCTTTGGCTTTACAGGTTGCCATGGATGATATTGTAATAGATGGGGATGATGTTAATGCTGAACAGGCTAGGATGCTAGCAGAACATGAAGTTCTTGTAGCATTAAAATCTAGAAGAAGTGAAGAGGGTGAGCAAAAGTCTAAGAATGATGTATATGACTATGAGCCCACACCTGAAGAAGTTGACTACTTGATAAAGAAAAATCCAGAGGTCAACAAGAAAGCATTAGAAGTTCATGCTGATGTTACTCTAACTACAGAGCAAAAGACTGCACAGTTGTATGATTTCATTAGAATGATTACTGATCAAGCTTTTGACTATGTGTCAAATGTAATTAAAGGCAAGCAAAAGAGGAAAAGAAGGCCTACAGAAGCTCAGATCATATCTCAAATGAAACAATATTTATGTGCTCAGTGTGGTTGGAAGATGAGCCAATTCAAAGGAATGGGGAATGATGCAGTTAGACTTCATTACTATTCTGGATATAAGAGGAATAAGATGTTTGTTGGAATGGGCTCAAAGGAAGAGGCTGAGTGGAAGAAAGATTTTGATGAGCATATGGCAGCTAGCAGAGAAAGAGCCAAGAAGTCAAGAGTTGAAGGATCTAAGTCTACTGAATTACCTGAAACACTTCAAAAGACCTCTGATAAGACTGATGATAGATTTTTGGTGGTTGAACCAGATGACATGTTTGTTGAGCCACTTCAAGCTAGACATCCAATTGCTGAATGGGAAATTGTACAAGATGAATTTGGTGAAGCTTGGAAAATTATCAGAGTTGGAGGTGATGTTGAAGTTTACAGAGATTTTGAAGATCTTGTAAGATCTTGTGACAGGACAGATCTGAACACACTTTGGGGCTTGACACAAGCTAAGTTTCAGTTTGAAGATCCAGTAAGTGTAAAGGCTATGGAGTTATGGGTACATTTTCAAAGAATGTATAATCCAGACTCAAGTGACAGATATTGGAAGTTTGAAGCAGATAATATGACTACATTGTGGAAGCACTATAGCTCAAGTGATGTTCATCATATTTCTACTCAGGCTGGAGTTGATGTGTTCATGCTTACTGAAAAGGAGTATCCATTGAGAGCTGGTGTTCTTACTGTAATGCTTGCTTCTAAGCTCAGATGTGAAGAAATAACTCCTCATCTTCAAGACTTGCTTGACAGGATAGTGTTGCAGAATACTAGAGAGTGTGAAAAGCTGAGAAGAAGGTAGAGTGTTTGAAAGCATCCTCCTGGTGTTTGTTTAAGCTTATAAGAAACTTGCATATTTTCAGGGAAAATATCAAGTTTAGGGGAGGATTGTTGGGTTTTGAAGTAACTCTACTTCTGGATGCTACACTGCTGCTAACTAGTCAAGTCTACTGCTAAGTGCAAAATCTCTACTGCTAGACAAGACTACTGCTGAGACTCTACTGCTGGAAGTATACTGCTGAGACTCTGCTGCTATGTGATAAGTTTGTGTACGAATATTTGTATTTATAGTATAGATATTATGTAATATTCTATTATGTTAAAAGATCATAGTCGTGGGTAGGAAGTTGTATGTAAGCTTGTAGGTTTCCGTGGTGTATAAAAGGAGATCCTAGGGTTAGACTAGAATACGAATTATTCTAGCATTGTATTCACTTCAAGGTTGCAAAACCCTAGCACTATTCAGAGTGCTCGTATTCAATATATTGAAGTGTTTAGTTGGTGATATTATTGTGTTTGTGTTCATCTTAAGTTAATCAATAAATTCCGTATATTGATTAAGTTTGTAACAAGTCAGCTTCTATACATTGTTGTCTTGGTTTATCTAAGATAATAATACTAGATCAATTGCTCAACTGGGATCAACACTGGAATTTCTCGCCGGAAAAGTTGGCAGCGCTGGAACCCTAGAGTTTTCTGGTGAAGTGTTTAGAGAGAGAGTAAATAGTGTTTATGTGTGTGAAATTATGAGGGAGGAGAGAAGGTGTGGTTGTTTTACAAGAAATCAGGGACTGAATTTGCCATAAATCAAAAGTTGAAGGGTGGCGGAGTAACATATAAGGAAGGGTTAGGAATTGTCAACTAGTTAAACTTTTGAAATAAACACCGCGGGACCCATTTGACGTATCAAACGGCCACGAAAATCTACGAAACTTGCGCCATTGAGTCCGAAATAATTTTTCCAATGAAAACGAGTATTAACACGTATAACTTTCTCGTAAATAAATAAAATCATAAATTAAATTATTTTATGCGTTTTTGGTTGTGCCGATGCGCGATAAGGGAAAAACGCTCACGTTAAACAAGGTATCCACAGTTTTTCAAACCCAAAAAAGTTCAAGAAATTCAAAAGCTAAGGAAAATCAGAAGTAAAGGTTTTGACTCGTAAAATAGGTTTAGGAAATTTACCGGATGTTACAAATACCTTTATAGTTCTACATGATATCCCTCTAGACTACACAATATAAAGTTGGTCATGCGAGAAGACAGAGTCGGGCAAATAGACACTCACATTGGAATTGTTTGGCCTTGAGCTTTATTTATATTCCTTGAAAAGCTAAGGCGCACAAGGAATAGCCGAGTAGTCGCGCCTAGCTGCAGCCATGTCTAATCTAAAACAAAGTTTTGTGGCGAATACTATCATTCGACAAATTGTATTTGTCGCATTAAGGAATCATTTCAAATAACTATTTTTTATTTTGTCATGGTTACATAACGGCGGCAACCTATAGCAAGGTACCACGTATAACAACCATCGACAGATATTTACCAATTAACGTTTGCCTCGAGTTGGAACATTTTCTTGTTCTAATTTTCGATTGAAGATGAATAACCTTGCAACGTTTTCTTGTTCTAATTTTCGATTGAAGATGAATAACCTTTCTCAAAGTAGTTGACATGCATGTTTGTGTGCGTCGGCGCTTTGTTTGTGTTGTGTGTGCTATTTAACTTTGGTTCAGTTTTGTTGTTTGAAAACCATGTATGTTAAATCGTGTTTTCTGCTTTAAAATTTTAAAGATGGATTCTTTAAATCCCCCAAAAGTACATAGGTACTCACCCCATGCACCTCAAAAAAATCACTTTTCTTCAAATACCCCAGGGGCGACTATCTCTTAAGAATTCTTGGGCAACTCTCCTATAATTTATGACACCGGTCCATTTGGTTGTCCCCACTTTGTACTTGCATAGTACAACTAACCTCACTAATTTCTTGGGCAACTGGGACCTACTTTCTTGGGCGACTTTGCTATTTTGTCTTTTAGCTAAAAAAATATGGTTTTTTATATTATTTTTTTAATGTAAATTACATATATACCCTCACACTTTCTTTTATACCTATGACTTTAAAACTTGTACATTTTGATTATTGTACCAACTCCGGCCACCACCACTTACTCCGGCCACCACCACCTACTCCGGCCACCACATTTCTTGGGTGACTTTTTGTTTTGTTTTTTAATTAACTACTTTTTTGATATTTGTAGTTTGCTTGATATTTCATTTTTTATCTGTGGTTATTATTTTTATAATTTGATAAGCACAAAAAGGTTTTTTACACACAACCCAGATTCTTTGCATTAGGTCCACCATCATCACCAAACTAAAAGAATTCAACAAACAAAAAGAATTCAACAAAGAAAAAGATTAAAGCATAGAAAGTCATAACAGTTATTGGTTTCTTTCCATTTAATCTCAAAGAATCCAACAAAAACATCAACATCTATGGATCGCTAGTTCCTTTGCAGCAAACAAAAAAATTCATCATCACCAATAAAAAAATTCATTATACACCCAATAAAAAAATTCAACAAACAAAAAAATCATTATACATCAACTTTTGGTGCTAGTTCCTTTGCAGCAGGTCCACCATCATCACCAAAATCATTGAACCTTATNCCACCTACCAAATGGACACTTGTCACAATTCTGGGAGAGTTGCCCAAGAATTTGTGGGAGAGAGTTGCCCATGGGATATTTGAATAAAAGTGATTTTTAAGAGGTACATAGGGTGAGTACCTATGTACTTTTGGGGGATTTAAAGAATTTCCTCAATTTTAAATCTATTCGTATCTTTTCATAACTTATGTACTTCATTTTAACTAAGCCTTAAAGAGGTTATGAAACATTGTGCTAAAGCTACTCCTACGTACCTAAAACTCTTTTCTCTTTGAAATTCCAAGTTACTTTTAATGTTGGCTTTTTCTAGCATAGTGCAAATTTCAAATTTTGCAATCAACCAAGGGAATCCTTTTTATTATTTTGAAGATTTCATTGTACTGTGTGTGAGTTCTCAAAAAGTTTCTTTTGTCCTTTTTTTCTTTCCTAGTGCTGCTCCATCCTTGACTAATGTATCGAAAATAAATATTCTGAATCAGACTCACACGATGTCTATTTATTCATAGTTTTTAAAACAATATTGATAAACCATTCAAATGTAATTTTCACAATCTCAGTTTCTTGTTTTTATTTTTGAACAAAAGCAATCTCGTTTATTTTCACCATTACACGTTATACTGATAATATTGAATAGATAAGAAGTACATGATTCTTTATCTTAGAAAATGACTTTTTAATGGTTGAAGTAATTATTTAGAAATACAATTTTGAGGTACAACATATAGTTTTTTTTATTGGCTATAATTTTGACCTGTGATTGAATTTCTAAAAAGCTATTGAGACACAAAACGGGTTTCTAAGCAAAAGAATGTTTGATGTTGCTCGGCTTAGATTTATTATGCATTGGCTGCAGTACTAAAAGGTTACAAAGTGGAGAAAACTCACACATAACAATTGATCCATTGACCAGCAAGATCCGAAAATAACCAAACAATAGATCAAGTCATACACTAATTTCGCAAAGCAATATTATGATCTCCTTTCCAAAGATATTAAAACAATAGAGCCACATATTAACACACAAACACTAACTAAAAAAATACCTTGTGCTAATTATCACCAAAACAGCCGTCAACATCTTTTCAGCGTCACCACCGCATTTGGAAAGGAGATCATAATTTATTGCTTTGCAAAATTATGACAAGTATCATTGGCCTCAATTTTCATATCATTGGCCACTTTTTTTTTAAGGATGTTACGAAGGAAAAAAAATAACAAAAGTACCTTCTTGAACGAAAAATTTCCTCCCAAACTACGAAATTTTATGTGAATCTCATTTCCGGTGATAGATCTATAGATCCAAAAAAACTACCACCAAAAATACAAAGGTTGTAGCGGTGGAGAAGGTGTGCCGGAAGCGCCTATGGTCAGTGGAGGCTAGGTCTAGTTTCTTTGTAGATAATGAGAGAATTGGATGATTAGGGTAGTGTGTGTTTTTTTATTTATAGGCAGTGGAGAATCCTTGACAACTTTCAACAACTTCTGTGTTTTCAACTTCAAAATGGAGCAAAGTGTTTGTCATTTATTATACGTTTCAACCTTCCAGTACTATTGGCAAATAGATGGTTTATATATCTAAACACCAATTCAGTTTTGACTTTCGATTTCCATTCAATTCAGTTTTAGAAGGGCATTATGCGATTTACAAAAAATTCAGTTTTCACTTTTTCATTTGACCCTTTTCTCTTTGTAAGTAGTTTATATTGTATAATCTTTAAACTTTTACATGTTTTATTTATAACTTTTTCTTTTCTTTTTGTCGCAATAACTGCAAATTGAATCTGTAAGTTTGCATTAGGGGTCAAACGAGAATCATGATTTCACAGAAATAATTATTTGCAGCTATACATCATCGCTTTAGGAGGTGGCAATCTTTTCGGTTTGAACCTTCGGCAACTAATGCCGCTCGGCATCATGGAAAACCACATGTTCGGCATGCCAAATTCGGCATGCATTTCGGTAATACATACCGAATCGGTATGGCAGCTTTCCCAAAAAAATCGAACGTTGCACATTTATTGTTATAGCCGTTTGAGGCATTTTTCAAAAAAAAAATAATAATAATAATAAATAAAAAAAAAAATAAATCCCTTTAAATATTAACTTGATCTTGTTAATTTATTCACACAAACAAATCACAAAATATTTATCATCAAATCACACACTAATAGCCATGGCTTCATCATCATCTTCTTCATCCTCGGACGAAATAATTATTCCCACCGAATCATCCGATCTATGGCTATCCAGTAGTACGTTCGAAACTTTGTTAGTCGCATACGATGCCCTTGAAGATACGGCAAGCTCTAACGAAATACGTGGTTATATCCATATAATGGATCCGCCGGTCGCGCCAGTTTATGATGATAGTGTACTCCATGAGTTACTCGATGAAGATATCCATAACCGTCTCCGATATGATCTTACAGAGCACGTAGCGGTTCAAGACTTACCATACCTCGATGACTAGTGTTTTTATATTTTTTTTTCCTAAGCATTATGTAATTTTTTTTGAGTTATTAATAAAATTTAATGTTTTTATATAATTGTTTAATATAATTATGAATAAAAAAAATAAAATAATATAATTAGAATTTTTTTTTGCATCATGAATGCCACTAAAAAATGAATGTGAGGTATGGTGAATTATAAATTGTGTTGGCAATATGTTATTGGTTAATTTTGCTTGATGTTGAATTATGGTGTAGCAAGGTTGCCACCCCCTTACACGGTTATTCGTCTAGTATAAAATACTTTAATTGGTTATTTAGTTGTTAAAAATAAGAAGGAAATGGTTAGAACAATAATAATGGGTCAAAAGCCAAATATATGATTAATTCCTCGAGGTTAGCACGTCTAGCTAATCACCAATTACACAAGAATTTTTTTCTTTCGTCATCTTCTGTGTTCACAAGTTCTTCACAGCTGGCTAATAAACTCTCAGTTTTTAGTCTTATGCACGTACATTCATTTTTCTTTTTCTTTTTCATTGCAATTTCACAACACACTGCAAATTACAGCATGTATAATTTGTATTAATTAGGTCGTTGAATATATAACATATTCGATCTAGTAGCATTGTAGCAGACATAAATTACAAAGTCGTCCCTCCTATGATCATAATATAATTCAGCCTTGTGTCGAGAGGCGCTTTGCATAAACCCGGAAATTTGTCACAACCACAACTGATGACACCATGGTAACATAAAATAAGTTATATAAACCTGAATATATATCAAAGACGCAGAGATCCTTCTTGTCTTAAACATAAGTTAAGTTAAAGGATAGAAAAGTACACATTCATGTGCAACGACAATGTGAGCACCATGATCATGACATCTTTATTCAGCTCGACAAGCACCAATTGATTTACGTATGTCAAAAGGGAACGTACAATTATATCTAAAGGCCGAAAATGGTAGTATTTATAAAATCTCGTAATGATAGTACTGTGAAAATTGCACTAGCGTACAACATTACTGGACACTGCCTCATGTTATAGAAAACGATGCCTACCAGCACTTCTCGATGTAAAAGTCCTACAAAACAAATTTTCATATGTGTGAGATATTTAAATTTTGAGGCTTTAAGGAATGTCAATTCAAGACAAGGTCAAGACGTATAAAAAAATTTGAAAAACATATTCATGGGGCAAGAGTCATAATATGAGAGACAAAGGCTATATAATGTGCCAAGAACCCAATACAAAGATCATTCCATTATAAACTAAACACAGAAGAAGGCAGATAAGAATACCATCTGGTCAGCTGAAATGGCAAGCTTCTCAGCTTTGTTTGCAGCTGTATTTATCTCAGCAATTGCATTCCAATCATGCCTTGTTCATGGAAATTTTTACAATGACATGTATTTTAACTGGGGTGCCAAGCATTCATACATTTATAACAATGGTGATGATATCAGTTTATTGCTCGATAAATCCGCAGGTAATTAGTGAACTGACTTTCATGTTTACTGCAATCCGTATTTTTAAGTTTATATAGATATTGGGTAATTTTTTTTTTTTTTAAATTTTAAGTTTTCAAAATTTAATAAATTCGACTCGCAACATAGGAATATTAACAATCAACAACGAGTACGAATCTAACAATCTCTAATTACAGGATCTGGTGTTCAATCACACAAGGCATTCCTTTTCGGAAGCATTGAAATGCTAATCAAATTGGTTCCAGGGAACTCTGCAGGAACCGTCACAGCATACTATGTAAGTGCAATACCAAGAAAGACACAAGGGATATATTGCTTACACATACCCGTACTGAAAGTGAATCGCTAACTCCTTTATGTGAAATTGTTGCAGCTTTCATCCAATGGTAATTATCATAATGAAATCGACTTTGAGTTTTTAGGAAACTCAACAGGAGAACCGTACACAATGCACACAAACATATTTACCCAAGGCAAAGGAAACAGAGAACAACAGTTTAAGTTATGGTTTGACCCAACTAAGGATTTCCACAATTACACCATCCACTGGAACCCCTCCGCAGTTGTGTAAGCTAACCAAATCTATATCACTATCACTATATGCTTCGTTTAAAGACTGACAGTTACTAATTAATGATGTAACCATGACAATAAATACAGGTGGTATGTCGACAGTATACCAATTAGGGTCTTCAGAAACTACAAAAGCTTAGGAATTGGCTTCCCAGACGAACAAGGAATGCAGGTATACTCTAGTTTATGGAATGCTGACAATTGGGCAACAAGAGGTGGCCTTGTCAAAATCGACTGGACCCGTGCACCTTTCAAGGCTGGTTTGCGTAAATTTAATGCAAGAGCTTGCAAGTGGAATGGGCCCAATAGCATTAGACAGTGTGCCTACCCTACCCCGGCTAACTGGTGGACTGCACCTGCCTACAAGCAACTGAGCTGGGACCAGCAGCATAAACTAAAGTGGGTTCAAGATAACTACATTATCTATAACTACTGCACTGATTACAAGCGCTTCAAATGGGTGATGCCTCTCGAATGTTCCCTACCACAATACTAAACATAACATGATGCACCTACACCTCCAGACTCCAATTCATTTTCAGAGCGTGCTAAAAATTTATTATTCCTATTTATACATGTTTTACTTGTTTTATAATCATTCTAATGTATTTTTTCCCCGAGCTTTGCGCAGCACACCAATCGGAATTATTATTATTCTGTTTGAATTTTCATATAATCCGAATTTCATAATTCAATTGTTTCTGTGAAGAGTATATATACTCATGTTATAAGAAATTACAACCGAGGAAACAAGAGTAATGGAAACTTGAACACATGTTATATATGAAGTTCAACCAACTACAAAGCCGTGCATTTACAAATTCAAAGCAATTATCATAAACAAGAACGACAACGATTATCCGGTTATATATCCAAGAATAGGTTATAGAAGCTGGTAGTAATTAGCGACTTTAAAATATATATGCTTGTGATCTTTTAAAATCAGAATACATTAATTATATTTTACTTATATCAAATAACATCTTCTAGAGTTCAATATTAATCAGTTTACAACAGAATCATGTCTAGCTACGTGAGAGCGTTGGCACATCTACTTGAACCAAAACTAATAACAGAATAATCTCAGATTAGCGTTTACCAAGTCATTTGTCTTAGAACGTGGAGCATAATCAGTAATCATCCATTTTATATCAAACTTTTGAGTCGTGTAGGTTTTCTCATAGCAATCAATTATCAGATACTATTTTTATATTTCTGTTTCAAGATTTGTAAATTAAGATCCATATATGGAAGATTGGAGCAATGAACGACATATATGAATGAATGAAATGATGAAGATGATGGTTTTAAACTTTTGGACCCGCCGATGGTTGGATACTAAAATAATTTTAAGAGTAAATTACACCGTTCATTTTAGTTTGCGTTGACCACAACCTTTCGCCCTTTGACCGGAAAAAATGTGCGTTGGTCTTTAACTGCCAAATGTTATCCACCGTTAGCCCTTCTCTCTATAACGACTTTCAGTAACACTCGTTAAGTCTTCTCTTTGAAACCGACAACACCTTCAAGTAGCATCTTCCACCTCGGTGAAACCCATCTCCAGCCACCACCAAACTGTCACCCATCGTCTCACGCTATCAATATAATCTTTCTCATCTCCGTTTGCAGAACCCTCGATTTTAGCTTAGTATAATCATACAGTTGTACAAGCCTTTTCTATATAAGATTCTTTTTTTAGAATGAAAAATTTGTTGAATAGAAAACAAATGTTTTGAATTTACATAATGTTATGTGATAAACTCTAAAATACTTTGGCTGTATAATATGTTCATGCAGAATCATGACTTGAAATCATATAGCGACCTGAGTGAATTCATAACCACATCGTATATAGCGACCCAAAATGAAATATCAATGAGATACTAATCCAAAGGATGAGGTGCTATACGTAGCTACAAAGTGAGTATGGTTGACCCATGACATGCTATATCAAGATGATTGTCAAGAACGACTGTCATGTTGTCCCACTTCTCTTGATCGATATTATGAAGTTGCAAAGTATATGAATAAGTAAAACTATAATTTCATTAACCTTTTCAAAGTTACATGTTTCTACATCTATACTATCTATAATGGAAAAATGGTAAAAGTGAAATGTTGAGTTTTCAACAATAGTCAAATGAGAGAGAAAAGTGAAATGTAATTAATACTCTTATTAATTAACCCCATTACTTAAAAGTACAATGATTTATTCACATTGTACAGCCAATTAAAATACAAACCGGGTTGACCCGGGACGCTTCAAACCCGCGCGGGTTGACCCGGTTTAATTTGACCCATTTCCGACCCAACCTAGCAAGTTTACCCGGTTTAAATTGACCCATTTTTCGACCGAAACGGTTCAACCGGTTGAACCACCCCGGGTCGAACCGGGTTTCAAAACATTATCCATTACTTAAAAGTACAATGATTTATTCACATTGTACAACCAATTAAAACACAAACCGGGTTGACCCGGGATGCTTCAAACCCGGCGGTTAACCCGGTTTAATTTGACTCATTTCCGATCCAACCTAGCAAGTTGACCCGGTTTAAATCGACCCATTTTTCGACCCCGAACGGTTCAACAGGTTGAACCACCCGGGTCGAACCGGGTTTCAAAACATTATCCATTACTTAAAAGTACAATGATTTATTTACATTGTACAACTAAATAAAAACATATCTATCAAATTAAATACGACCAATTAAAACACAAACAGGTTGACCCGGGACGCTTCAAACCCGGTGGGTTGACCCAGTTTTCGACCAACCTAGCAAGTTGACCGGTTTAAATCAAACTCATTTCCGACCAGAACGGTCACCGGGTTGAACAACCCGGGTCGAACCGGGTTTTAAAAAATTATGGTTTAATTCCCAAATCTTCAAACTTTTATTATTTTCGTTTATAACCTATAAACTTTTTTTTATCAATAAACTATCTATCGCTATAAAATCCGCTTGCTATGCACGGGTACTCTCTAGTATTTAATAAGGTTTCCAAACATTGTGGTTCGAACCATTTGTGTGGACTATTCGCTAACGATTGCATATATTCGGTTGTGTCCCAACGAATTTAACTAACAAAGTTAGTTTATTAACTTCCTACTTAACATAAATGGGTCCTTTACTTTTAACTAACTAATAATACTACTATTCATAAGAAATGAAGATTATTTCGGTCACATTCTACCTCCTTAATCTTCCATCGTTGCTTCTGTTAAATCTTGAACTCCGAGCATTTGTCGCATTGTCATGAACTTCCAATTTTGGTAGAGCCCTTCCGTTAGTATATCCTCTTTGTAGTTCTCCTCTGACTATGTTCTATGTTGATGTGTCCAGTTCTCTACGTATTCCTCGAATGAAATGATATCGAATGTCGATGTGTTTACTTCTTCCATGAAAAACTGGGTTTCTTTACTAAGCTATTGCTGAGCGTGGTATCTATCTTCCAACGTTATCTTTTGTTCTTCATTTCCAGTTAATTCACTAAAGTAATCTTTTCCAACCATAATGCTTGACATGCTGGCTGCTGTAGCGCCATAAATTCTGAATTCACATGATGATAGTGCCACTGTTGGTTGTTCTGAGTGCTTCCATGTAATGGGTGACTCTCCAAATTAGAATACATACGCCTGTAGTTCCTTTTTCTTGATCAGTGTTAATTCCATAACTACTATCACTGTATCCTGTAATTCTTGCAGCCGCTTTCTTTCTTTGTTAATTATGCCATGCTCCTTTGTTCCTTTAATAATATCAGATTACTTGCTTTATATGCTTTCCAAGGTGATGTTCCTTTTGGTTCTTGCACCATTGCTGAGTAGTCCGACTGAATTAACTAACGATCTAGGTCTTGTATGTAGAAGTATCTGAGACTTCCAATTAAGCTCTGTAGTAAGTTGCAGTCAAACTTTGAGTTACCATCTTCCGCTTGACAACTTAGTACCGGGATCCATTGGTATCTTTTATCATTACTATCTTCCATTATTTGTTTCCTTCAAATCTGTTAATATTAACCTGTTTGCTTGATTGTAATCTCTCCTCCCATGTCTGTGTAACTTCTATCCCAAGTAATAAGCTAAGAATCCTAAGTCGCTCATTTCAACTTTTCTTCCATCTGGTGATTTGAATAATTGTACTTCTTTCTTTGGAGTGCCGTGATTATTAAGTCATCTACATAAACTCCCAACTAGTAATTGTAGAGTTCTTGGTTCTCCTTGTATAAACTGCTTGTTCGAGATACACTTCTTGAAATCTAATGACTTTAAGGTCTTGGATCAAGCTTCACATTCCAAGCTCTCTGTTGCTTGTCTTAATCCCATATAAAGCTTTTAATAAGCTTATACACTTTTCCTGAATTTCCTGGTTGTATAAATCCTTCAGGTGTGTAACGTAGACTTCTTCCTTAAATCTCCAATGTAAAATGCTGATTTTACATCCAAGTGATGAACCCTTGCCAACCATGATATGTGCCTAATGCTAATATTAACCGTATGTTTCCTATCCGAGCAACTGGGCAAAAACTT
This sequence comes from Artemisia annua, assembly GCA_014162995.1. NCBI lineage: Eukaryota > Viridiplantae > Streptophyta > Magnoliopsida > Asterales > Asteraceae > Artemisia > Artemisia annua. The sequence continues at coordinate 244 of LBNU01027626.1, read as the reverse complement.
CATCGAAGTCCTATTCTTGTTCTTGTACATATCCTTTTGCTACTAACCGTGCCTTGTATTTGATGATATTTCTCTTGGTGCATCTCTCTTGGTTTTAAAAACCCCATTTGAGTCCAATTGCCTTTTGATTCCTGGCAATGTAGTAAGAATCTATGTGTTGGTTCTTATTTATCTGAAAATCCAAATTCAATTTTCAATGGCCTTCAAATCCATTTTTACGATCCCCTTTTTGAAATTCTCTCCC
>LBNU01027625.1:24699-36658 GCA_014162995.1 Artemisia annua | reverse complement strand
GAGTTCACAGGTTGAATCCCACTGGGAGTTCACGTTAATCCCATGGAATTAAGCTTGACAGTCCCTATGGAGTTAACTGTGAATCCCGCGTCATGGACTTTGTGTTTGAGAGGAATCCAAAAGGGGGGGAACCTCGTAAAGCACTTCACATAATAGCTCAGACATTGAAACGAACGCTTTTTTAAGAAAGCAAGAACAGACCAGCAACAAAAGAGCACAATTCCTGAGGATTAAGAGAAGTGAAAGTTCCAACCCCGCTTCTCCCTTCTTGGTGGGGAGAGCAGGCAATTCGTACCATAAAGTCTCTTTCTATCATCTATAGATACCAACAAAACCATAATATGTTTCCCCATGAAACGGCGTGTGGTACAGTGCATCTTTACTGCAGCAGTGCGGGTACACAGGAACTCCGCGTGCACCCACTCCATCGTCTCAAGTGCCTCTGATTTGACTAAGGGTACATAGTTAAACTAGCTGTCTATACTACTTAGCTACTAAAGATAATTAAGTCTACGAGGCCTATTCCTTTAAGCCTAATAGAACATCGCGGGCTGGACTGGGAGTCTGGATTCATAGGAAGTATTACGTATTCCTAACTGGAATCTCTATTTTCACCGCTATGAAAGGGAGGTCACCTCGAAATTACAACTTGAATTCTAGCTATCTATTCCTTTGAATTAAAATTCCTAGCCTCGGCAGACTGTTGATTCTTCAGGTTCGATTTGATCGTGTTTGTATCTCAGTCTCACACAGACGCTGGGTATTGATCTTGTTGTTGATTTAATGTTCCGTTGACCTATGTGATGCTTTGGACTTGAGCATTCTTTGAGATATCAGCCACCTTGAATTCTCTAAGTTCATCCTTTGAGTAACGGCCGTGCAGTGTGATGTAGTGATTATATGACCGGCGGATGGCTCACAGCTTCTGGATTAGAGACTTCTGCATCGAGAGTTTCGCCGGGAAGTGCCTGTGCTGGTCGCGAGAACCGTGGTTGTAAGTCTCATCATCTCTTCGACTGATCTTCTGTTTTCCGATAATGAGTTCGGAGTGGTGTGCATGGATTATGGATTGGCCATGTCTCTGCCTGGAAGTAGGTATTTTTTTTAAATTTGAATTATTGTATTTTAATGTAGTATGTTGTGTTATTTAGTACTACTAATGTTTGTTGTGGTTTTGAAAGATGCAAAGAATGTTAGGATTTGGTGTGTGAGGTTTAGGACTTTGAATTTTGACGATTGTAAATTTGTAATTGAAAGAATAGGTGTAGTGGTTTATGGAATTATGGGGTTTGAATTTTGAGGCATTTTGGATCGGAGGTCGAATAGTGCTAAAGAATCATGCTCATAGTTCTTATTAGACTTGGCTCAAGTAGTGTACTCTAGATAGATTTAATCTTGAGGTGTGCAAATTGGGTTCTTGTTGGAATTGCAAGTGCATACGAGTAGAGAAATTAGCTTTTTCTGTGAGAGCAATTGGAGATAACTTAGTCTTGTAGATTAATTTTTGCATAGCTAAACCGCCTTACTTGTGAATGTAACATACTAACCTATAATGCTAACTGGTTATTGGTGTATGCTTACAATTTATCCCATGAGATCCTGTATCAGTTGCTTGGAGTATGCCTGTATGGTATACAATGGTTGCCTAGCAGAAATCAGGGAATCACGCATTCTTAAACTTCCAGTTGCAATATTTTTTGGTATAGGTGATTTTAACCTCTTTACATACATTCACTTTGCACTCTTTCAATCGGAAGTACTGCTCCATATTAGGCCACAGGTCAAAATATGCTAACATGAGAACTCTTAATGTGACAATGTGCTCCTACAACAATGTCATTCAATCATTCATGAACATCTATCTTTTGGTTCTGTAATGGGAAAATACAGAATACATGTGTTCATCTCTACAGTGAGTTATTGTGATTATAAGGTTTGCTCACTATGAGAGATTACGAGGTGTTGATTAAGTGCATTACCAAGAGAGTGAATAATGAAAATGTGTTTCACCTAATCCCATATCATTGGACTATAAATAGCTTCTAATGCCGCAATAAGAATATATTTTTTCTCATTCGAAAATCATGTCTAATGCTCAAACAGACGAAATGTTTTATCTGTCCTTGATCATGATCGTTTGCTGTTTGTCTAGGGAAATGAAGGTTGAAGAAGAAAGAATAGAGGCTGAGAAGAAACGGGTATTCATTGATTTGCTTTTTGTTACCGTTGTTGCTCATTCGAAAGCTGACCGTAGTTGATCACTGCCTAGACTTGCAAAATATTAATAATATGCTATAATAATATATTAAGTTATTGACTGTGTTTGATTATTTATTCATTGTGTTGTTATCTTGGCTAAAATAGTTCTATCATGTTACATAGGTTAAAGAAGAGGCTCTGCAGCTAGCTCGTATTTTTGAAACTGTTGGAGCTTTCAAGGTGAAACGTAAGGGAGGGAAAGGAAAGCTAATCTTTGGAAGGTCTGCACAAAATAAAAATCAAAGATTATTTTCTTTCACATATTATTGTTGAACGTGCTGCTAATGCAACTTATTGCTTGCAGTGTTACTGCTCAAGATCTTGTTGACATAATTAAGGCACAACTTCAGCGGTAATCTTTTTAGTCAGTGAACATGTATATTTTAGGGGTTTTTCTATATTAAAATCCTAATTCATGATTGTTCTTGTTATTTGCTTTTAGGGATATCGACAAAAGAATTGTTTCTCTACCAGAGATTCGAGAAACAGGAGAGTACATTGCAGAGTTAAAGCTTCATCCCGACGTTACTGCTCAAGTAAGATTGACTGTATTTGCCAACTAAGAAATGAAACAAAAGACCAATCGACCTCTCTAAAGAGGGTCTATGTCAAGGTACGTGAACTATTCTATCCTACCTCGTGTTTTTTTCTTTCTACAAGTACAAAGTAGTTTTTTCGATAGACCATTGTTTCTACACATTCCCTAGGCGACAAGGCATCTTTTTATATGATAGTATAAATAATTTTGTTCAAATGCCAGAAATAGGGGAATTACTCGTTTTCCGGTTGTATCTTGTGTTTCATAGCATACGTGTCGTCGAGTAATTGTTGCTGAAATTTGTGCAATACTAAATTACTAAATGTTTCTATCTTTTGTATGCAGGGTGAAAATTTTGAAAGCTGTTTTAGAATTACAGATACAGCTGCCCATGTTCAGGATCTAATTTTATTTTGTTCTGTATGTTATAACATTGGTATGTACACATCTGCCATATTTGTTTATTTTGTTGGTAATTAGTTCATTCTAGTTAAATTCAAAGAAACATTTCTACATCGATTATCTTTTTCTTTTGGAATTGTACCATCATTTGAAACTAGTCACACCTCTTTTCTATAAACTACAAACTACAGAGATTGTCTTTTCAGGACCCATATGAATCATCTGATGAACAAGATGTCGATAATGCGAATAATAAGCTGCTATGAAAAAATGTAAACTGAAAGCGTTCTTGTTCATTTTTTTTTGAATGGCAAACACATACAAAGACTACTCTGCTACACATTTTGTCCATATCGCGACTTGATCTCACAGTTGGTTGGCGACCTTGATATTGCGTGCTAGCCACAAGATTGCGTTTTTATTAGCACTTGGTAGTTTAATATGAGCAACACTACATCCTCATAATGTTTGTGCATAATTCAAGTTTATCGTTTCATGAACCTAGCGAGACACACTTAAATGAAACTAGTGTTGGAAATAACAAATGACCAATGATTTTTCAAGATATATATATACTTTTGGAGTTTTGGTTGATTTGGCGTATGCTGTACTTGTTGCATTACATCATTCCGGGTTTTCTCACGTTTGTTGTTGCGAATTGTGATCTTCTATCTTCTTTAAGTCGAAAAAAATGAAATGAAAAGAGTGATGATATCGTCATAATCTCAAATTAGGCCCTTTCCACCATTACTATGTGTTTATCGACGGGAGGATGACGGGTGCCTGTGATCAGTTTATGGGTCGATCGGTAAAACATGGACTTAAACCGTGAACACGGTTACTTATTTTCTCACTAGCCGAACTGACCCAACCTGTAATGTACGTATACCTATGTTCAAAAAAAAAAATAAAATAAAAAAATAATGTATGTGTACCTGAGGTTCCGTGCGATTCATTAAATGAGGACTCCTTTTTTGGAAAACTTAGTCCCATACCCTTGTAGGCTTGCAGTCACAATTTGATATGCAGGGCACGGTCTGTAAATGCATGTGCAATGTTTTTTTTAGTACCTAAGTCTAAAAGTTGTAAACATGGAATTTCATAACTTTATATGAGTTCTAAACATTCTACTATATATCATTTCACAATGGAACAAAGTCCCCGATTTGCTTAAAATACTATTTCCAAAATCCCAGATTTGCTTATAATACTATTCTACTCTATTATGCTTACCAAAGTGTCATGATTAAAATATTGTTTAAAAAAAAAAAAATAAATAAAAAAATGAACAGTTCACAAAGCCATATTTTTGGATGAAAATCAATATTTTTTTGGACAGGTGGTAGCAATACAGTCATTGTATCCGATGACTCATGTTATAGGACTCATTATGAAATAAATCAATCACTCCTATCATGGTTATTTCATTTTATACCTTAAAATCGACGCTCCATTTCTCTCTCTCTCTCTTCTCTCTCTCTCTCTCTCTCTCTCTCTCTCTCTCTCTCTCTCTCTCTTCAGATCTCATGCAATCTTTACTCGTTTTTATGACAAACACCGAAGGTGAAATTTTCTGTTTATTGCATTAATTAAAGTGAATTTATCCATGCTTTTATTGAATATGTCTTTTTTTTTTTTTTTTTATTTTTTTCTCAGGTTGTCAATTGTATTCGAGGAAGTTGTACACAATTATTTTTATGGTTTGTTATATCTAATCATCTCCATAATAAATTTCTCTATCTCTCTCTCTCTCTCTCTCTAGCTATATATATATAAATATTAGCCGTATATACCATAAACAATAAATATCAATATAATCAGCCCAACAAATAAAAGAAACATAACATAACCTCCAATGAACTTCCAGCCCCTCCCACACTAAACCCAACACAAACAAACGACTCCTCAACACTACACCACAACTAAAAAACATAAAATCAACAACACAAAATAAAATCAAACACAGCAATAACGACTAAGTAAACACTAACTAATTCATAGACTATATATATAATACTTTACATATAAACTAACATAACTAAACAAAAACAAAACTACTAAGGAACAATACCAGAAAAAATCTACTCTCAGCAACAGTCCTGTATAATCTCATTTCATAAAGAATACATCTTCAAGTTGCAGTTAACAGTTAGAAGCAGTAAAAATCATAAAATGAATTAAAAAATAAATCTCAGAACACAAATAAAGACAACAGCCACAAAGTAAAAATAAGATATTAGGAAAACCCAGGGCAAATTAACAAGCATAACTCATGAAAACCCTAATATATCTCATTATTTTTTTTTTCAGAACTGGGGAACATAAAAATGCAATTTGACAAAATTAATAGCTTATCTAGTCCACAACAATTAACCTACCTGAGCTTTCTAATTAATATATTGGNTAAATATATATATATATATATATATATATATATATATATATATATATATATATATATATATATATATATATATATATATATATATATATATATATATATTTCCTTTGTGATTGTTGTCCTAATCTTTACCAAAAAAAGTTAGCAAATCATCTACATCATATAAGTTAGGGTAAAAGTCATAAAATACCATCCTACTTTCAAAAATGTCTCACCTTGACCAATTTACTTTTTTATTGCGGACTTTACCAATGAACTTTTAAAATTTTAGCCGACTTGACCCAAATATTTTTGGATAATACACGCGTCATTTCTATTTTCTTTTTATAATTTCCACAGTGGCTATTTTTGACAGTTTGGCTGTTGACCCGATTTTGACCCAAGTTTTATATCCCCTTTTTTAATAACCCGACCCAAATGATTATTAATAACCTAAATAGAAACCCTAGCCCCCATTCTCTTCTTCTTCATCACCTAAAAAAAAACCTGCAAATCACTTCCTCATCATGTCTTCATCTTCTTCGAACTATTCCAACCCATTTGCACCAGTTGAAAATGAGTGTAAATGCCATCTTCCACTTATGAAACTCACTTCTTGGACCGAAGATAACCCTTGCAGACGCTTTCTTGTTTGTCCTAACAGGTACAAAACAGGAACTAAGAAATGCAAGTATTGGGATTGGCTTGATCCAGAGTTGGATAATGATTGGTACAGGGGTCATATGTTTGAGATGTATAAGCTGCTTAATTCATCTCAAAGACAAGAGCTTAAAAATGCAATAAGCACCCAAGAAAAACTTGTGCTTCTCCAAGATGAAATCCACCATCTTAAAGTTGATTTGAAGAAAAGTGAAAAAAGCTTCTTTCTGGAAGACAGTTGTCATTGTCTTTGTTGTCTTGGCTTGGTTTGTTTCTGTAATGGAGTAGTTTTAGAAGGTTTAATGTAGCTTGGACTGTGATGTATTTTGTATGAAGGTTAAATGTATTAATGGAATCAAGCTTTAAGGTTTAATGTATTAATGTATATCATGTTATGGTTTGTTTTGGTTTGTTTCTCTGCACAAAAGATGTATTTTTTATGTGTTATGTGTGCACATAGACAACACAAAACACATACATTGTCTACACAAAACAAGGTCTGCACAAAACAAGATCTGCACAAAACAAGGTATGCACAAAACATGGACTGAACAAAACATGGACTGCACAACAAAAATGTGCTACAGTATCAATATAATACTTCATTTGCATTAATCAAAGTGGTCAACCAATACAGTTTACAAAAGAAGCCACAAAATGTGTGTCCACATGCCTTTGTCCACATACATAGTCCAAAATAATAAGCATGATAAGCTAAACCACTTGCAAATACTTAACACATTCTTAAATAAGTATTTTTTACTACTAGAGCTAATCTGAGTTAGAAACATCAAAAGCATTTTCAGTATTTGATCCTGTGCCAAATTCATCAAAGTTATAGGCCCTGCTCATCTGGATATTCTTAATCCTTTATGATCTTCCACGATTCTTGTGATAAATTCTTTGACCATCTTCTGTGTAGTACATTTCCATCCACTTTTGACTGTTTCTTCTTTTTGGTGGAATCACTGTTGAAGCTTCTTCTTCTACAGGTACGTCAGCTATCTGCTTGCCTTTTCCATCATCTGCAGATTGATCAAGAGTTTGGTTGCCTACCACAGATTGTTGTGTAGGTAAGTCAGCTGCTGGATTATGTTCAACATCTGCATTCAGGTTTTCCAACTGAGCCTCCCACTGCTCTTGTTCATTGTGCCTTTGAACATTTTCTTGATTTAACTTTTCCTGTTGATCCATTACCTCCATAAAAGCTTCCATATCCAATTGATATTGATATTCCTGTTTATGTCAATATTAGAATGCTAACATTTGAATACAATACACACAAGTTTTAACTTCTCAAAATTGAAATGTGATACCTCTTCAGCTGTATGGAATCCATCATTTGGTCCTGTAACAGTGGATGTTTCTACTTTGCTACTTTGTCCACCATTTCCACCCCCTCTTCTACCATTCCTACCTCCTCTTCCACCATTACCACCTCCTCTTCCACCATTACCACCCCCTCTTCCACCAATACCACCCCCTCTTCCACCATTACCACCATCTGTTCCACCATTACCACCCCCTCTACCACCCCTACCACCCCTACTTCCTAAGCCACCTCTAGATGCATGTTCTCCTGTTACAGTTTGCCTTTTCCTACCACATGGTTTTTTTTCTGTTTGAGGTTTTGGTTGAGATTCATTTTGACAACCTGCCTTAGTGTGACCCTTTTGCCAACAATTTGAACATGTCATTTGCCTACCAACTCTACTAACTTGAGTGCCATTATTTTCATCTGCTTCTTTCCTTCTCTGTTTTTGTGGTCTACCAGGCATCTTTCTAAATAAAGGTGGTAATGAGGGTACATCATTAGTCCTTTTCCAATACTTTGATCCTAATACAGGTTTTATGGAAAACTGATATGCATTAAACCATGCTTCTTGACTATACCAAAAGCTAACACCCTCATCTACCTCCTTGCCTATATGCAAGTACCCTGCTACAACATGTACACAGGGTACACCACTTAACTCCCACATCCTACAGTTACATACCTTGTTTTGCAGGTTGACACAAAAAGCCTCATCTCCATTTCTTACTTCCATCTCTTGGAAACCACTGGAATAGCAATACCAATGCCTACAGTAAACAAATATAAACATTAACAACAAAGAATTTCTGAGTTAAGCAAAATAAAACAGTCTTTGACAATACCTTGATTTATCAATTAGAACATTTAGTCTTTTCCTAATGCTTGGTGTGATGCTGTCTTCCAAGTCAAATGCTAACTTGTTCATGGCCACCAGCCTTTGCATTAGGTAAAGTCTAATCTCTTCCAACATGGTTATAATAGGTTTATGCCTTGGACCCAATATTGCTCTGTGATAACTTTCACTTATACCATTCTCAAAGGATGCACATCTTCTATCCATTTCAAAGAAAGCCCTGGACTTCTCGTTCCCCATTAGGCCTGTAAAAACAATACACCCTTCTTCATCCCTAAGTATTTTTTTAATAAAATACTTTTCACATAAAATCAAAAGTTAAAAAAAATAGTACGTTTTTACATGGATGCTCAAAACAGTCAACAGGGTGCTCAATCACTGGATCACATTCCTTCTTGCTCCTCTGAAGAGGTTTATCTGGAAGACAGTTTCTTCTGTCATCATATGTGATCCCCTGCGATGTCAGATTTCCACAAATACCCTCTTCCTCGACGAAGTAGTTATAAGAAAACGTGAAGTTTAGCAAATTAGGCAATTCACAAACACCCAAAGGCACAACACCAGTCATCATATTATGGGCTAAATTTAGTTGTTCCAAAGGAGCCAACCCTGCAATACTATAAGGTATTTCACCTACTAAATTATTAGAACTCACATCCAATACCCTTAACTTGTAAAGCCACCCTACTTCATATGGAAAACACCCCGATAAATTTGTGTTGATGAGCAACAATTGGTGGGAGACATCCTCCTAAATTGTTGTTAGCGAAAACCACCACAGAAGCAGTGCTCGACCCTAAATTTGAAGGGATCACAGATGACAAACGGTTGTTGTTGATAAAAATGGCATCAAGGTTTTGGTTGAAGAGCTCGGGAGGCAATGGCCCCTCGAATTCATTGAAACGAAGGTCTAGAAATTTGAGGCTGGGGAGGGACATGACAACAGAAGGGAAGGGACCCACAAACCGATTGTTGCTGAGATCAAGTTCGAAGAGCAAAGTGAGATTTGATAGAGTGTGAGGGAGTATGCCGCAGAAGTGGTTACTGTTTAGATGAAGGAGTGCAAGATCACATAATAAACCGAGTTCATCTGGGAGGAAACCCGCAATGTCTGCATGGTTTAGATCAATACCTGCAACTGTCTGAATATCTGTATCGTTTGGATATGGAGTACAATATATTCCTGTGTAACTGCAAACTGAAGGGCCGGTCCAGTCTGAAGTTGTATTAAATGGGTCGGAATAAATTACAAGTTTCCATGCCTGGAGTGCAAGATAAGCTTGTTGGAGTCGCGGGTTTGATACATCCGTGTCAAGATGGTGCTTGTGGTGGTTTGTGGAAAAGAAAATAATATAAATTAAAAATTCTGTAACATCAAACAAATAAAAATAATAAAGAACAAAGAACATTTGCATCATCTTTTGACAGATATATATTAGTGTTCTATTAATATTATTTTTGATTAGATGAACCAATTGGCTGGAGTCATACATTTTACCATATGATCTCAACTTATCGAAGCCAATTGCTATGTTTTAAATACGAACAAATTTAATGATTTTCTTGAAATTAAATCATATAACCGATACATAAAACTTTGACTGCACAAGATTTAACCACTATATATTGCAAATCTATTATTCCTCAACTTAGATAATATATACGTACTTCTCTTGTAATGCAAGTGCAAGCATAAGTTCCACCACTACCTCAGACATTGTGACCTGGTGAATAATGATACAATCAGGTCCACCAATCAGACATGCATAAAACACTACATACCCTAAATAATCAGCCACCCTTCTTCATCCCCAATATCAGTAAAAACAAAACACCATCAGTAATATGTATTGCATTCTTGTTCCCCATTAGGCCTGTAAAAACAATACACCCTTCTTCATCCCTAAGTATTTTTTTAATAAAATACTTTTCACATAAAATCAAAAGTTAAAAAAAATAGTACGTTTTTGCAGTATAAGAATGAACACATAGATTAGCTGGTAGCAAAAATAACATAAGCAAACAAAGGGACGAGCTTAGACCAAAATATGAGCATATAAAAAAGAATAAGATACAAATTACGTAGTATTCTGATTCCTTGATATCCATTAGAGTTTCTTCGTAAGCCATTTTTTTTTAGGAATCCTGCTGGTAACAACAAAACACCATCAATCATCATACCATAAAATAATAATAGTTCAAAGAATAATTACGTGTGTTAACTTTATTAATTCCACGTGAGGACACTTCAAGTGTGATGATAAGGCCTGTCAAGTTGTATAACTCCACCACACCAGAGAGTTTTGAGTAATGTCTGCATATAACATTAACATAAAAAAACCTCATGAGCAAACTTACCATGCTACTTCCAAAGAACATATGATATTCTCAAACCTGCACATAGAAAAAGAAGAATACCCTTTAATTTGTTCCATGACCAAAACTTTAGTGGATTGCACAAAACTAACTGGAAAATATTTTGTTTTATCAAAACTTACATGTTGTTGAGATTAGTGCAAGAGCTTAGATTATCAGGTATCCGTCCCTCGAGTTTATTCCCCGCAACATTACTACAATCAGAATGCATAATTAGCTTAACAAAGAATATGAAACAACGACCTATCACGTATCAAAACTATGAAACCATGAGGTATCATGCTGTAACAGATTGTCTAATTGAGAACTCACCTCTGCTACCATCCACACAATAAGTGGAAGCTTATCTTGTCCCTAATATTTTGAAGTATCCCTTATAGTTGATGATAAGTAACATCTGATTTCAACCACCAATATTTAAAAAAAACAAATATAGAAAACGTACCATTGAATAACCAAATCCTTGAATATCAACATGCATAAAAAACCCTAAAAAGCAATAATAATATGCACTCACAACATTAAATTCATAAGAAAAAAAAGCAAGCATTAAGCTGTCAAAATCATTATAATAAGGGAAGCTTTAAAAAAAACAAAAAACCTAATATTGATACGTTATTAAAGCTTCATGAACAGCAAGACGTACACAAAAACACATTAAAAATCCTTAAAACCCTAAAATCAAGATGGAGTTTCTTCATGGAGAGAGTTCTGATTAGGGTTTTCTAATGTGAAAAAAAATCGGATGTTTTTTTATATATAATAGATACTATGTTTCGTATGGAAATATTATTGTAGAAGATCTTTAATTACATACCTTTATAGATTATAAGTTTCAAAACATATACCAAGTAATGTGTTGGTGTAGTGGTTAAGATGTATGTCACATTTGTTCACAACCCGGGTTCGAATCTAGCTACATGATTTTTTTGTTAAAATAAATCCGAAATATAAATTAATGAAATATATATTAATTTCGAATTTAATTAATAAATAGTTGCTTACATGGCACTAATGTGATGACATGGCTGATAATGAATTACTGGGCAATGAGGTGGCATTAATGACGCCATACGCCTCCTGTTATATATAATATATATATATATATATATATATATATATATATATATATATATATATATATATATATATATATATATATATATATATATATAT
>LBNU01027625.1:10494-24493 GCA_014162995.1 Artemisia annua | reverse complement strand
ACGGGAAAGCATGCATTGAAAATCAACACGTGTTTATTCCTTTCGCGTTTGATACATTTGGTTTCCTTGCACCTGAGGCGGTGGAACTACTCAACAGAGTCCAACGAGTTATGAACAGTAATGTTATGACACATAGATCCACGGATGTAGTTTTCAAAAGAGTTAGCTTTGCAATCCAAAAAGGGCTAGCGGCGCAGCTTGTTGCTCATTTGCCTTCAACCACTATGTAAATTCTATATCTTAAATGTAAAACATTGATGACTGTACTTTTCAGTTTTATGTGGAAACAAAAAGTGTTATCTTTTTCAAACTTGTAAGTATGTTGAATAGGACATACATTCCATTATTAATTAATATTATCTTCATTTTAGAGCGTTAGGTACCTTTGGCTGGTGGAGTGGCGCCATGGCACCAGCCCAGTTTTTACGATGGCGCACCACACCGTGGCTGGCGCCATGGCTTGTGGCGCCGTGGTGGCCAGCCCACGCGGTTGCCATTTTTTTTTTCTTGAAATCCGACCGTTGGGGGGAAGACCAAGTATATTTTGAAAATTGTTTTTGAAATTAACGGGTATATACCCGTTTTTTTGTTTTTTCCCCAACTTTTAACACTTAAAAACTTAATAAATACCCCCTCAAACCAATTCTAAACTCATTTCTTTTGCATCCAAAATGAATCCAAACCAAAAATGGATTAACAACATGCTAAACGACCCGAGCAACCAAATGAATCCCACGTTCATTTAGTGTCTTAATGAACAAAACATAAACGAACATGAACAACTCATTTTCTTAATAAACGAACATGAACAAGAAAATTTTGTCCGTTTAAGCGTTCGTGTCCATTTATTTGTCTGGTTAAAATTAAACGGACGAACATGAACAAGGCTCCGTTCGTGTTCGTCCGGTTCGTTTACAACCCTAATCCGTANTTCCCCAACTTTTAACACTTAAAAACTTAATAAATACCCCCTCAAACCAATTCTAAACTCATTTCTTTTGCATCCAAAATGAATCCAAACCAAAAATGGATTAACAACATGCTAAACGACCCGAGCAACCAAATGAATCCCACCCAAATGCCGGGTTCGTCTTCTCAATCGGGTTACCTTCCAAGCTTCCATAACCCGTATATGAATCCCGACGAATTGGCATTATTTAGTCAATGGAAACTACAACAACAACATCAACAATTTACTCAATTTACTCAACATCAACCAACCCCTTCCCAACCAAATTCGGACCATGCATCCTTCCATCTAGTTGACGAAGACGATGAAGAAGAAGATGAAGAAGAAGAAATAGAGCCGACACCGACGAGCTCCAAAAAGTCGAGGGCAAAGACAATGGCGAGGAAGCCAAAGACAAAGTCAAAGACGAAGAAATCCGGTAAAGAAAAAGAAGAAATGGAGCCGTCCCGAGCTCGCATTTTTTTGGACCCAAGACGAGGAGTATCTCTTGGCGGAGTGTTTCATTCAAGTTTCCGATGATCCAAAAGTAGGTGCGGATCAAAAACAAGATACGTTTTGGTACAAAGTGCTCGATGCATACAACAAGGAAGCCACGCGGCTCAATTATGCAACTCGTACCAAAAACATGTTGACGGGAAAGTGGACTCCAATGAATAGAGATGTGAAGAAGTGGAATGCGGTGGTGGATAAAACGACCATGATGAGTGGGGAGAATGATAGAGATTTTATGACCCGTTGTCACATATTGTTTAAAAAAACAACGGGTTATGATTTTAAACACATGAGTGCTTGGGAGTTTTTGAAAGACAAGCACAAGTGGAAAAACCCCGACTCGACTTTGGCAAGACGTAATCGTCTTCGGCACACTCACGAGTAGCCGGAGCATTTTGGGACCGAAGAGTTGCCACGGCCCGACGGCATGTACCGGGTCAACAAGAGTCAACGTTCGTCTAACTCAACCGCTAGTTTCGGTTCAAACCCGACATTGTTTCAAGAAATGTTGCAAATGCAAATCGAGTTAGACCGTAAGGCAAAAATGGATGTTCTCGAGCGAGAGTCACTCGCAAGAGTTAATTTGTATGAANAAATTAAAAAAAAATTTTTTTTTTTTTTTTTTTTTTTTTTTTTTTTTTTTTTTTTTTTAATGTAATTTGTGGTTTTTAATGTAATGTGTGTTTTTTAAGTTGATGAAGTTTATTTTTAGTTATTATATATGTTTTATTTTAAATGAAAAAAAAATGGCCGACGACACTGGAATTTCTGGTGCCAACGGATACGGCCAGAATGTGGTGCCGTCAGATTTCTGGTGCCATAGAGATTTTTGCTGACGTGACACTAAAAAAAACCCCATGGCACCACATCTATTGCTCAAGGGTTACCATTACCCTTAAAACAAGGGTCCGGTTTAATTTAAAAAATATATATATATCTTTTCAATTTTGATATTAACTATTTTATTATATTTTTTTATCTGATACTTAATTTAAAATATAAGAATAGATTATATTTTAAATGTATTTAATTAATTTAATTTTCATCAGTTATTATATAAAATAAACAAAAATATTTAAAGTTCAGATTAAAAAATAATAATAATAAAAAATAAAAATAAAAAACTTATAAAGTAAAACTATGAGTGTTCATTGGTTCGGTTATCGGGTTATATTCGGTTAATTATTTTCTAGGTAAAACCGAAAACCGAACCCCTATAACCAAAAACCAAACCGAATAATTTTAATTATTTTTTCATTTAATTATATATATTTTTAGCACATTTTTTTAAGCTTAAACAATGTTATATTTATTCTATGGTTTTTTTTTTCTTTTTTTTAATGAATACTCAGAGAAAATATATATTTATATGAATTCGGTTTTCGGTTTTCATTGCCAAAATCATATTCAAACCGATAAGCGAATATTTAGTTCGGTTCGGTTCGATTATGATCAATTCGATTCGATTGTGAATTCGGTTTAGTTTTTTTCAGTTCGATTCGTTTTCAGATTTCGATTACTTTGGATATTACCCGACCCGTGAACATCCTAAGTAAAACTGAAAACTATCTTGAGATGGAATGAGTAACATCATGCCATTAAATACACCTTAGTCAAATTTTCCTTTCTTTAAACTATGAAATCTCAATTTGAATTCTGAAAGCAAACTAAACTCCACACATAATGTCTTTGGAAACTTTTGTTTAAGGTTAAATGAATCCAGAATGCACGTGTTCATACCCCCACTAACCGGTCAGCGCGAGCTTAGCCATCACCATTCTCAACCGCCGTATACCTTGGGTTGTCACTCAGTTAAATCATGCCACGTGTAATTGTTTCTTTTTTGCCTCAACATCAGTCGTTCAGTATCGACTTTTTTCTTCTTTTCTTCGAACGGTGGTCATTAATTTTTTATGATGTATCTTTTATTTGAAACAATATTATAACGACAATGATTATTAGCTTTATCTTTGATAAGATGACGATTTCATTTGTTTACTATATTTAACAAAATCAAAAACTAGCTAGATACAAAAGTCGTATTATCATATCTGTGAAGAAAAAATATCAATTCCCACAAACACAAAACCTAATTTTATAATTGTCATTTTCTGTGTTTGTTAAAATTTTGTCGCATTATTATTGAGATTATTATTGTTAGGCCTTGTGGTGTGGACTGTATGTAGCTCTTTTCGAGTCAAAAGTAGCAAGAAAGGCCATCTTGGATAAGTCTGAAGTGGTAAAAACAAAAGATTTTATAATTTGGTTGCCAGATTTCTCTTCGATTACACACAATTTGAAAATTTTGGTTAAAGAATGCCCACCAACTAAGCCAAGACTGGTTCATTTAACTCCAATAATACTGTGACAAAAAACATGTATATGACATTAAATGTACGGTATAAAGCTCTAGTTTCATTTAATCTTATGAAATGCACAACCAAAATATAGGTGCTCACACAATTGGCATGGCTCGTTGTACCAACTATCGAGCAAGAATCTATGGAGACTATCAAAGAACCGCAACTGTGAGCTCAATAACAGACTCATATCTCAAAACTTTAAAGTCAACATGCCCGGCTGCAGGTGGAGGAGACAACAACGAATCAGCAATGGACTATATCTCACCTAATCTTTTCGACAATTCATACTACACTTACTTCTTAGAGGCGAAGGTCTTCTTGCTTCTGATCAAGAACTTTATTCCAGCATGCTAGGAGTCCAAACAAGTAAGCTTGTCCAGAAATACGCAGAAAATCAGCTAGCATTCTTTGAACAGTTTTCTGAGTCTATGGTGAAACTCGGAAACATAACGAATCCCAAGACTTATGTTGATGATGGAGAAGTTAGGAAGAATTGCAGATTTGTGAACACATGAGATGATGATTTGTTGTTCATGTTCGTGGGTTAAAAAAAAAATAACAATAAACAAAATAATAATAATAATAATAATTGGTTTTGTTTGCATGATGATGAGAAGTGTGACACATGACTGTATTTTGTTACTTAACAAGCTTTTGATTTTATAATATTCATGTTCAAGATGTAATATAGGCATATTGTATATCGGTTAACATTATTTTACTGAAACTTATACCATACTATTCTTAAAAGAAGTGTCTAAATTACGAGCAATATATTTTGGTGTCAATTGGTGTGATTATGAGGTGAGTTGGTGATCTGCCCCTAATAAACTAGGTAGCAGCAAAACCTCATGTCACGGAGGTAAATAATCAAAATGGATTGCAATCAATAAACATAACATACAATAGCAAAACTATATAAAAGGTGATGCATCCGTGTATACTTAGAATATAAAAACTGCACATCCTGGTATTGGTTGTGGTCCTTGATGTAGTGTTATAAAATCAGGCAACTTTCAAGCTTTTTTTGGTGTAAAAGATCAACTCTTGATAAATGATTTACCAACAATTTAACAAAAACAGGCTTTTTATGAGGAGGTGTGATGGCCTATAAGAGTTTCAACTCCATGGGAACAAGATACTATGATGAGTGTAGAGAGATAGAAAGGTTTACAATGGTCTATCTTAGTTTAAAGAGAAATGATAATTAATACAAACATTCGGGACAAACTATAACTATTCAGCATCGGACAGGCAGCAGATAACAACAATACAAATCAGCAAGACATAAGACATCAACAATCGAGCACCAACAATTCAGCAGGCAACTTGTTTATTCTTCTTCTTCTTCTTCTTCTTCTTCTTCTTCTTCTTCTTCTTCTTCTTCTTCTTCTTCTTCTTCTTTTCCTCCTTGTTCTTCTTCATCTCCTGTTTACTCTTCTGCGTTGCATTGTTCGCTTCCCCGGAGTAGTGACCCCGGTGAAGCTCGCCATATCGATCTCCTGTTTACCCTTCTGCATTTCAATCCTCTCATCTAATGTTTCAGGCTGCGAGTTTGGCTTTACATTCTCTGGTTTCAGGTCTGCAACCGATTGATATAATGCGTTACTTTTTGGCTGGATAATCGTGTGGATCAACACTTTCAGGATAATTTGCAGCAGCCTTTTTGTCAAGCCTTTTCATCAACCTCGGTACGGCGTTTATATTCTGCTTTGAACTCTCCGGCTGCATCAGAAGACTAGCATATGTTGCTGGACCGCTTCTGAGATACATGATAAAGCCAAGTAATAAATACTTAAAATAAAAGTGTTTGGATGATGATGATAATGATAATAATAATAATAATAATAATAATAATAATAATAATAATAATAATAATAATAATAATAATAATAATAATAATAATAATAATAATAAGAATAATAATAATAATAATAATAATAATGTAAAAAATAAGAGCGGTATGTAATGTAACTTAATATGAGTCCAATTAAGGAAACAGATTAGGATAAACCTTGGTACGGCGGTGTTTATATTCTGCTTTGAGCTTTCCTGCTTAGCAAATAGTGGTGCTGGACCGCTTCCGATGATTTTAGAACTGATAGCAAATGTTTACAAGAGATATGATAAGCCAAGTAATAAATACATAAAATAGAATTAAAAAAGAAAAGGAAAAAAAAGGAGGGGAAGGTGAGTCTAAAATATGATCCATTTTTAGGGAAACAGATTAGGCAAACCTTGAATAGGGACGTTTATAATTCTGCCTTTGAAACCGCTTTGGAAATTTTAGACCTGATAGCAAATTTTACAAAGAGATATGATAAGGCAAGTTAAAAAAAAAAAAAAAAAAAAAAAAAGAAAAAAAAAAAACCTAGATGCGAATCCATTAGAGAAACATATTATATATAACCTTGATAGGGCGGCCAGTAGAAGAATTTAGGTGGAACAATGAAACATGGGTTGCAGTTGCCAATTAATATGCTGGTCAAGGAGCAATCAAGGTTCAAAACGTTTCTGCCTTATTCTGGCCGGGTCACCAAAGGTGATAGCATCACAAGCTACATTCCTTTTTTTCAGGGCTTTGTGCTAAATTCCGTATTCATCCATTCTATTGATATAGCCGACTGAAACAGCAGAGACACATAAAAATTTTAGATTAAAAAAGTTACAATTAGTGAATTATGTAAGTAATACCATATATATATACGTACCCTCCAGCAAACACAACAATCCCTTTTTTGGCAAGATGTACGCCTAGTTCTTTGTCACTGCAGGACGAACAAGGTCATAACATCGAGACCACCAATTGTAGTAAACGACAAATAACCGCCCAAGTGATACTTCTAAGTAACAACAACAACAACAATAAAACTTGATCATTATTATTACAATATATAATAAAAAGAGTGAATTATTATAATGAATTGAAGAAGCAATTACCATTAATGAACTCTAATGATTTTCGAAAGATTTCTGGTAGGGTGAGTAAGACGCGTAACTATCTATTACTTAATCCAGATACGCCACGACAGTCTCGGATGAGATATAACCAAAAATAATAATAATAAAAGGTGGAATGAATAATAACAAGCAACGAAACCAAATTATAAATATCGAATACCTCCAAATTTTTGTAGCAATAAAGTTTAACAGCATCAGCTTGTTCCTTAAAACATATGTGAGTTATTGTCAGTCATCCTAGTCAACTGGTGTAGATACACATCATTATATGCCTGCACAAAAATTAAGTTTCCAAGTAAAATTATTAATCATAACAGAGATTAATAAACCAACAATATACTCGCGCCTCCCATGGGGTGGTTGTGGGTTTTTTCTTTTCCTTCGTTTCGTTTTGCCCCAATTCTATTAATATACAATATATATAAATATATATATATATACCTATATATATATATATATATATATATATATTATATATATATATAACGTCGGTGGGTTTAATATAATTTAACTTGGGCCGGTTTTACTAGCCCATGTAGTGTTTTCGTAATTAACTCATTCCGCATGAAACTTTCAGCCCACAAACGTATTCATTATTATTATTATAAGTATATAGTATATACATACGACTATACGAGTTACTCATTTTGTTACAGGTTCATTACTGTGTTGATGCTTACAAGAGTGGATGAACACTTGAAATAGTAAATTATATTGGCTTGAAGTTCTGTCATGACAGTGGGTTGAAGAGCCGACACTTTTCATCACACGCTACGAGTATGCAAACCGTAGCTAGACTCATTTGGCTCATTATTGGTCAGTTTGTTCCACACATTGAGCATGTTATTTACCTTTTCAACATAATAGCTCAGTTGTGTTAGACATTTATAACATCGGGAACATATTTTAGCATCAGGAAACTTTGTTTCGATAATACTTGTGCAGAAACTCCGTTGTTACAACAACCTAGAAATATAGCAAACACCCCAGCTGCAAAATAACACCACATTTTTTTCTCTTTGCCAACCAACAAACAATAACTTTTATTGTTAGGGAGAGCGAGCCATCGAATTATATGTACGCGGCCTAACATTGTATTCTTTAAAAGATTCCAACCCTTCCAACATAGCTACAAACTGATTTGTGAGAGCTTCAAAGCAACATTCACATTCTTACAAACCTCCAGCGCTTATACTCTAGGATACAACTGTTTACACTCGATATCCCCACGCCAAATTTCTTCCCAAAAAGAAGTACTTGCCCCATTTCCCAGCTTTTTCCGATGTAAGAACCGAACTATGCCGCCTAACCCGGATATTATGGGATTGTGTCTCCCATCTGACTTGACACCTATCACCTAGACTAGGTGTAGGTCGGTGTGTTCCTTCCCAAGACAGAACAAGTATCGAGGTTACCAATTTGGTACCTACCTCGTTTCTCTCTCTATATATATACAATACTCTCTCTTCTCATTTGGGAGGATCTCATCTTACACTCACACATCACAGTACATATATTACATACTCATACATTCATACTAAATCCTCTATATACGAGGTGCTGACTTGACCGTCGGAGGGTGGTTCCCGGGGCTTCGGCCTCAGGAGTACCCTTTCTAACGGGTTCTTTTATGTTTGTAGCACGCTTCAAATCTCGGGACAAGAATGGACGGCATGTGAGAGCCGTCAAGATCTACCCAACATAAATATGCTTCAACAGTGTGTCAAGCTTATATGCGTTGAATAGAGCTCTATTGTTCAAATAAGGGTGTATACCTTTACGGTCCTTCGGAACATGCCCCTCGGACAAGGGTGACATCTGCCTTTCGGTAATTCCCTTCGAACTGATAAAGATTCTTTGGTCCGGCACGCGTTGTCCGGACACATACGCCAACATGTCCCCCCAGTATTGTAGTATCGGTTGAAGACCGATGGTGCAATACTTAAATAATATCTTTATGCCTTTCGGAATACGTCGTACGGACACATACACCAACATGTCCCCCAGTATTGCATTATTAGTAAAAGACTAATGATGTAATAGTTAAAGAATACCTTATGGCATTTCGGCCTTTATCATTCGGACATGCCTTCCATCCAACGACCATCTTAGAGTAGCTCACCAAGTGGCCAATAAGTCGGTGCTTCATAAGGCGAGTTGGGTCTGTTAGACCACATACACCATCATGTCCCCCCAATATAGTATTGTTGACCTACGGTCAATGATGCTATACTTAAATATTGTTGGATCCGAAGCGAGACGTGCCTTTTCCATCATCCATTTGTTTCCTGCACAAGTAAAACATAGCTTTTCTAGCACAATCATTATTTTTTGTGAAGAGTCGTTATATATCATTCACCTTTTAATCACAAACATATACCAAACACTTTTTTTATATTACCGTTGATATTCACATAGCTCCGGAGGTACAAGCTTATATGTTTGAGGTGCCTATAATTTAAATTAGTTTTTTGTAGCGTTCCTTCGCAATAGGGCGCTCACCCCAAATAACGCGGGGAGCAAAACCTTCGGTGTTTTAGCACCTAGATTTTACCGAGTGTTTTTTTTTTGTACCATCCGATTGGTGTTTTTGCACCTGAGTTTTCGGAGTGTTTTGGATCATTTGTTTTATTGACAACGGAGTGTTTTCACCATCCGCTTGATTAATAACGGAGTGTTATCACCATCCGCTCTTAGAGGGACCCCATCATTGTCAGAAAGTCGAATAAAGAGCTTTGAAGAAAAGTCGACAGAAGTCAAAGATCAAATTAAAGACAGCAGAGAAGAACACCTTAAAAAGTACGAAAAATCGCAGCAAATAATAGGGATCTCAGATACCCATTTCTTTAACAGGAACGCTGAAGGTGGGTGACAAAAACGAGCATTGAAGGCAATAACTCATGTCCAGGAATGATATCAGTGGAAGAGGGGTCAACACTGAAGGGTGGTGGCTCAAGACACTCGTCTCAGGGGTCTGGACCGAAGGGGCCGTCTGATGAGATGTGGCACGTGACTGATGCATCTACATCTACTCAAGATCCCTCGGAACCAGATACACAAGATAACATGTCTGATATAAGTGAAAATGGCGAACTTGCCAAGCCTAGTGGCAAGTCGCTATGGAGGCGTGGTTCGTTTAAATTGGAATTCACCGCGTTCTGAATCTCATACTCCAAACTCACGTGGTGCAAAGGGTTCCTCGTATATGTCTGCTAGTAGCGAAAACTGGTTCTCTAGTGACGATCCAGATGATTCCAATGATGAGAATGTGAAAAAACAAATTACAAAAGGGTTAGATTCACCATTAGCCGATGGACCATCAAAAAGCATTTTCTTACCCATAATTAAAGAATCGCCTTTTCCATTGCCTGTAATCCAAATGACAAGATCTCCTGCAACCAAGAAAACAAGAAACAGTGGTGAGTTAAAGAGAAGAAGACTTGAACCCAAAGATCAAGTCACGAAACACAACTTTGATGTATTGAAGCTAAGCAACGAAAAATCGATGAAATGTTTATGGCGGAAGCATTGTTGGAAGCTAAAAAAGCTGCTGATGTATGGGAGGTGCCTGTTGGAGCTGTTCTTGTCAAGGATGGTAAAATAATAGCCCGCGGATATAATCTGTAAGTTACTTATTTTTCTTGTGGAATCAACTTTTTTATAAATTAGTGTTGTTCTTATAGTAAATGCCGTATATTTTAGGGTTGAAGAATTACGAGACTCGACCGCCCATGCTGAGATGATTTGTATCCGAAAGGCTTCAACAAATTTACGTTCATGGAGACTTACGGTAATTCTTGCTCTCAGCATTTTTTACTTTTTACAGTTTATGTATTAATATATACCACACCAAGATGTTAATAAGATGGTTTCTTATATTCTAATTTGTATACCAAATTACTTAAACTGCTGTTCTTGGCGAAATCCTAAATTTAAAGTAATTTACTTGTTCATGTAGAATGACATTTAGTACAGCCTTTAACACTTACTCTTTTTATTCTGATATAAGTTAATGTGATTGTTGGTTTCTGTTTTGCTTGAAGGATACTACTCTTTATATAACACTTGAACCATGTCCAATGTGTGCTGGAGCCATCCTTCAAGCCAGAATTGACACTGTTGTTTGGGGAGCCATGGCAGTTGGGTCAGGTATGTAACTATTCACAAGTAAAGCCAGTTATTCAAGATTTAGGCGTGTTTGGATGTGTGTTTTGAAAGTGATTATGTGATATCTTATAAACAGATACAGAAAAGCAGTTGTTCTCAAATGTCTGGTTGAAAGTTTTTTAAAAAAGGAATCAATAGATAAAACAACCAGATTTGGTACCCTTTTTCTTTTTTTTTTTCTTTTTTTTTTTTTTTTTTTTTTTTTTTTTTTTGACTTTTTGTGAGATGGAAAGTCTATCTGGCAAGGTCAAAAGAAGTGTGATACATAAGGCATTCCACTTTAGCCTTAGATTAGTTACTTTTGGTGCGCCTGCTATAATTGGTATATAAATGTAAATCCAAGACCAACCTCGGTTTTCATTTCGGAAGATAGCTTAATATGCTAAAGTACTATCTTCTACATTTATAAACATGAGTGTGATGAGAGCGTTGTTTTCGTATTTTGACATCTAAGGTCAAATTTGACGGTAAGGTTTTCACTTCATTTCTGGACTTTGACTTTCCAAAGTCAACACTATAGAAACTGAATATGTAATGTTTTTTCTTATAAACAGATCCTCGCTTGACAGACTATGATATGTTGCTGAAAAATATTCATGATTTGAAAGAGGGAAAGACAATTGAAGTTCCAATTTATGATTTTAAGTCTAGTTTTCGCACTGGTTACAGGTTTGTTTCTACTATTTTTATAGTATATGATTATTTAGTGAAAGAAAGATTAGCATAAAAGGAATGTATGACGGGTTTTTGATATTATCTTTAGGACACTTGAGGTCCCGAGCTCACGAATTGTGATAATTGAGGGCATTTATGCATTGAGTGAAAAGTTATCTGTGAGTCAAAAGTACAAGAAAAAGCATTTAGCGGTGTTTGGTTGGATAGTGTGGGTTGTTTTAAGCATATGCCAGGGGTTTGATACGCATAAAATTTGACATCTTCATACCCATCTATTCGGTTTAGAAATTATATTCATTCTTCTCTTTTCGGACCCATTAGTTATCTGTATTCTGTCAATGAGTAAGGTGCTGATTCAGTTAGTAATACAATATATTGACCCGTTTAGGAAGAAAAGTATGTTGGCTTTACTGATGTAGACCAGTTTTGTTACATTACTATTCTGCAATAGTTGGTCAAACAATAAATAATTCAACCATGAGATAGAATTTGTCAAGCATTTGTTTTATTAATTAGAGGTTTGGTTTACTAGGGATGGAAATTATACGCGGATTTTGAGCTGTATCGACTCTACTGTTGAAGGTTGGTAATCAATTTATATAAAGTAAACGAGGGATTCAGTTGATGTTGATTGTTCATTATAGGATCAAACAGAAAACTTACCATAATGTAACACTTTTCTTAGTCCAAATGGATGTTCACTCTTATTATTTTTCTATTCTAATTGTTAGTCAAGGCTAAACATCCAACTAAACTTACTTTTAGAACCTAAACTAGCTTAGCTCATAACCATCTGAAAGTTTTAAAACTCTGCAACAAACATACGACGCTTCGAGAACATACAAAGCGTGTTTGACACGCTCACGTAAGTATGTAGCTCTTTTCGAGTCAAAAGTAGCAAGAAAGGCCATCTTGGATAAGTCTGAAGTGGTAAAAACAAAAGATTTTATAATTTGGTTGCCAGATTTCTCTTCGATTACACACAATTTGAAAATTTTGGTTAAAGAATGCCCACCAACTAAGCCAAGACTGGTTCATTTAACTCCAATAATACTGTGACAAAAAACATGTATCTGTACACTAAATGTACTGTATAAAGCTCTAGTTTCATTTAATCTTATGAAATGCACAACCAAAATATAGGTGCTCACACAATTGGCATGGCTCGTTGTACCAACTATCGAGCAAGAATCTATGGAGACTATCAAAGAACCGCAACTATGAGCTCAATAACATACTCATATCTCAAAACTTTAAAGTCAACATGCCCGGCTGCAGGTGGAGGAGACAACAACGAATCAGCAATGGACTATATCTCACCTAATCTTTTCGACAACTCATACTACCACTTACTTCTTAGAGGCGAAGGTCTTCTTGCTTCTGATCAAGAACTTTATTCCAGCATGCTAGGAGTCCAAACAAGTAAGCTTGTCCAGAAATACGCAGAAAATCAGCTAGCATTCTTTGAACAGTTTTCTGAGTCTATGGTGAAACTCGGAAACATAACGAATCCCGAGACTTATGTTGATGATGGAGAAGTTAGGAAGAATTGCAGATTTGTGAACACATGAGATGATGCTTTGTTGTTCATGTTCGTGGGTTATTTAAAAAAAAAAATGGTTTTGTTACTTAACAAGCTTTTGATTTTATTATATTCATGTTCAAGATGTAATATAGGCATATTTTATATCGGTAACATTATTTTACTGAAACTTATACCATACTATTCTTAAAATAAGTGTCTAAATTACGAGCAATATATTTTGGTGTCAATTGGTGTGATTATGAGGTGAGTTGGTGATCTGCCCCTAATAAACTAGGTAGCAGCAAAACCTCATGTCACGGAGGTAAATAATCAAAATGGATTGCAATCAATAAACATAACATACAATAGCAAAACTATATAAAAGGTGATGCATCCGTGTATACTTAGAATATAAAAACTGCACATCCTGGTATTGGTTGTGGTCCTTGATGTAGTGTTATAAAATCAGGCAACTTTCAAGCTTTTTTTGGTGTAAAAGATCAACTCTTGATAAATGATTTACCAACAATTTAACAAAAACAGGCTTTTTATGAGGAGGTGTGATGGCCTATAAGAGTTTCAACTCCATGGGAACAAGATACTATGATGAGTGTAGAGAGATAGAAAGGTTTACAATGGTCTATCTTAGTTTAAAGAGAAATGATAATTAATACAAACATTCGGGACAAACTATAACTATTCAGCATCGGACAGGCAGCAGATAACAACAATACAAATCAGCAAGACATAAGACATCAACAATCGAGCACCAACAATTCAGCAGGCAACTTGTTTATTCTTCTTCTTCTTCTTCTTCTTCTTCTTCTTCTTCTTCTTCTTCTTCTT
>LBNU01027624.1:1717-27422 GCA_014162995.1 Artemisia annua | reverse complement strand
AGTATGGTACTTTTGATAAGTCCACCGGCTTACCGGTCTTAGCAATCTCTTCAAGCGTGGTGCATTTCCCGTGATACATTGCAGCATTCACCAAGTCTGTTATCACTTTCCCAACCTCATCACTATGGTACAACTCCATAGCGATATAGGGCACAACCTTCGAAACGACCTCAGCTCTATCCTTCTTTAAAGCCTTGTGTTGACGCTTCAAACCATCCAACTCTTCTCGGAGCTTGATTTCTTTTCCTTTGAGCTTTGTTCTCTCCGACTCCAAACCCTCACACTTGGACTCCAGAGTAGCAATCTTCTCCTTGTATTCGTCCATCTTTGCCTCCTCCGAACGAAGCCTCTTACATTCTGAACGGGCATCTTTGAGCTTCTTTTCAAGATCCTTAATGTCGGATCGCAGGTCCTGAACCAACGGATTCTTCTCAATCTCCTCCATGGCTACTTCACATTTAGCTTTTAGATCAGCAAATTCCTGGTCCTTCTTCTTTTCTTTAGCAAGAATAACATCCATTTTTTCCCTGGCACCCTTCACTGTACAGATCAGATCCCTCGTACGATCATTTAGGTGGTTATCCAGAACTGCTTGTCTCGTATAGCTCTTGTCATGCAGATCACATAGCTCCTCCATGGACATGTTATCCAGGGCTCCCCTCCAGCTAGGAGGGGTAACCTTCTCCACTAGCTGGTGACAAGCAAGGGCATTCGGAAGCTCCTTGGTGTTGGGCAAGCCTGCACAACAGATATTTGCTAAATACATGTAATATTACCCATTCTTACATGATAAATAATTTGCACTTACCATGAATGTCATCATCAAGGTCTCGTGGCCCAGACTGAATTGCTTTACCTTTGGGACCCTTCTGCCTAGTTGTCCTTGAAGATGGAGTGGGCAGCAGAAGTTTCCTTTTCGGGTTGGCTTTGATAGCTTTTGCCTATGTACCTTTCCTGCTTCGTACCCTATCGGCTATGCCGGAGGACCCTACGATCATCACAGGCTCCTCAGCGGAGGGTGGATCATCCGAGTCTGCGATATTCTCAACAAGTTGTGGTGCTTACTCTATGGCCAATGGTTTTTCAGATTTGATAGGCTTCGCGGAAGTAATGGGCTCAGCAGCAATAGCATCAACATCATTGTTGTTCACAGAAACAGACGGGGAACTAACACCATAGCTAACCTCTTTAGGATCCTTGGGAAGGAAACTTGTGTCCCTTGCTCCACCAGCTACAACGAAATTTCTGAAAGACATTCCTGCAGATATGGAAGAAAAGAATAAATATCATCAGATAAGTTATCTAAATTATTCAAATGTGAATGTACATACTTTCTCCATCACAAATAATTTCAGGCTCCAACGGAGAACTCTCCCAGCGCTCAACGATACCAGCCATATACAGGATAGGCTCGGGGAACGTTTGCACGTTCACTGGATGACGGGCCAGGCGTTGGTACAATGGATTCCTTCGAACAGTGTAAGGAAGCTCATCATTGAAACGCCTCTTATCAAACCTGTATACTTCATCCAACAGGGCAGGGTATTCTGGAGGTATGATTGTATCTTGGATATAAAAGAAACTTCCTTTCCAGTCCGATATATTTGTAAATGGTTTTAAAAGCAATGGTGGGACATCAGCATCTCCCCTTTTGGCTAAAGTTAACCAATTTCCACCAGGGTACAGATTCATAAAACCCCTAAGTACATTTAGTGTTGGCTCATAGCCGTAGGCTTTACACATTACGATATATGTTGTGAGCTTAGCCAGGCCAAAAGGGTTAAACCTAGAGATATGTACTTTGTAGTACTGCATAAACTCTAAAATCAAAGGGTGAATCGGTATTCTTAGGTTTGATAAAGTGAAAGCATGAGTGTAAAGCCCTACGTAACCATTCGGTGCATCAAAGATAGCCTGATTTATCTTGGGAAGCATGATCTTATACTTATTAGGTATTGGGTAATCTTCAAGAAACTCAAGTAAAGCCTCTTTTGATAGAGTACATTTTTGCTCTTTGATTACAAATTTTGCCCTCATACTTATAATGATAACAGATAAAGATTAGAGATGAAAATTTACCTTTTCAACGGAGGGGAATGAGAAAAGCAGGGTCGTGCTTTTGACCAGAAAAGTTATCAAAGTATGTGACTGTGTGTAATGGTAGACGGAGAGGTAAAATAATTTAGGGTTGGGAGGTGAAAATCTTTTATACCACTTGTCCTTTTAATCAACGCCGCACACGTGTCCGTGATGATCGAGTGTATTCGGATTTCAAAAGGTAATTTAAATTGTGAATAGGATTTAGTTATTACCGAGACTTGCGTCATTATAACTCTACTATCGAGTTGTTTGAATAGTAATTGTCGCATTTAATGCGCAATTAGTTATGAATGGTTGTATTTTTTTTTTATTTTTTTTTTGAATTTTTTGGATACTTTGTTGTTTTAGATATAGTATTGATGATAGAGTCGTAAGCAATGTACCCTCGGTCATGTACATCACTTTCGACTGGGGGCTTGATAATGTACCCTCCGAGTAGGTCGAAGGACTCCCCTTCGGGTCTACTCGAAACCTACATAACCGCAGGCTCTGGCTAGCCTCCTAACACTTTCATTGGCGTAAAACTAGTCATCTATGACTTAGTTACCAGATGGGAATTCGCCAGTCGAAGGATTAAACCCTTCGGGGTATCTCTCGATGAAATGTAAGGACGGTACAATGCCAAGTCACAACATGGGGAAGACCAAGTCTTACCCACGTCTCATCTTCCTCCTTAGCTCTCCCGCTAAACCAGGAGGAGTGGGACACTAACCCCTAGCGGTTGCCACTTATCATGGGACGCCCCCATGATCTCCGAAAAAGGTGTAAGCACTCTCCAAGCAGTTTTTCTCTCCTATAAATATCTTGGACGATCTACAAGTCTGGTATGCGATCTTAACAACTCCACTTTACTATACTCTCACTAAATTTTCCATACAAAATACTTATTCACACGCCGGAGGTGGTTCGCAGAGCCCAACCCCTGCGCAATCACTTAACGTAGTGTCTTTGTATTTCTTATTTTCAGGTTAAACACAAGCTTGGCTCAACCACAACATCCCCTATATCCTTTGATCACCATCGAAGGCCTGGTCGTGCAAAATATTGTACAATTAATGATCCATTCAAGTATGAAAAACTGAGAAATATGGCCGAAGAATTGGGTCCTATCATTGAATTGGGTCCTATCATTGAGAAAAATAAAAATGTAATAGTTAAGGACCTGATGAAATCCCTGAGCAACAAGTATGAAAAACTGAGAAATATGGCCGAAGAATTTGGTATTCAGTTTTATCCTCCTCCACCTGCTGCGCATAAAGCTCAATCCCTAAGAAGGAAAAGAAAACTGGTAGAATGTGAACCGGAGATCAAAGTCCCTAGACTTGACTGTAACAGAGTTCCTCCTACAGGTGTTCCATTTGTCAACTGCATGGTCATTGAAGAACCTGAATATGGTATCTTCTTCACTGATGAATTTGGGAATCCAGATTTTCAAAGGTGGAGTAACATAGACTTAGCAGGAATCGATAGCTTGGTAAGCTTCCTGTTCATGGCAGCAAATGTACAAACTCCAGAAAATGCAAGGTTTAGCCTAGGCCTGAGGAAGAAAATCGCTGATCACCCTGACCAAGAAAAACTGATGTCAAAGAAGGTGAAATTGGAGAAGCTAGGATACTACATGGATGATAAGGATTTATTTGATACCTTTTTAAGGGGTCATTTAAGCCCGAAATCGTGATTATATGATACAATATTGCCTCAAATCGTTCCTTTTTGTATTTTAGGTACTTGAGATGAGAATTCTAGAATATGGACGTTTTTGGATGCAAAAGAGAAGAAGACAAAAAAATCGCGAAAAACCTGTTAGAAAAGAAGACCTGACGGCGTCAGCTTATGCCTTGTGACGCCATCACCTTCTATTTTGAAGCTAGAAGAATTTACACACGTCGGGTCAGAAATAAATCAATGATTTGCGCTTGACGACGTCAGGTGTATTTTGGAGAAGGACGTCATGTGTAGAGATTACAAGTAACGGCTTATTTTGTTACGCCGTCAGAACGGTGACTTGCACAAGATGAAACCCTAATAACGGTGATCTGACGGTGTCAGAACCCATAACTTGACGCCCCAGCTTTGTAAATTTATATATAGTTTTCGATTTTTATTCATCAAGTGTGACACTTTTGGAGACCAAAACCCTAGACGACTTTTGCAGTGATTTTAAGGCTTTTATAGCCTCTTTTCATCCATGTTTCATTGAAGTAAAGTATTCCTTTAATCATTCAAATGTGTTTATCTTCTCTTCTCTTTAACATGCTAGCTTAATTTCCTTTGTGTTTGCTTAGATCTAATGAAACCTAGTTATTGATTATTGACGCGTTGTCTTTTGTTAGTTGATTGCTTCACGTTAGGCTAAGAAAACTGGATGACTTCCTTTATGTAACTAGCTTTAACGTCTTAGAAAACGTAACCATATGTGCAATATATGTTTTTCTCGTTGTATTTAATTTGATATTGATGATCCTATGTGAGGTTTTAAAAGCATTACGGCAAAGCCGTGTCAAATATATAGCGGATTTGGGCGCTCTAGCCAAAACGAATCCTATTTCGGCTATTACCTTCTCCATTACTATGTTCTCATATTTTATAATTTTATATTTTTGAAAAATTTTCCTATGCTGGAAATCTTATAGTTTTGAAAAAAATTTAGAATTTTAAAATTTTCGGGAATCTGTAGACATTTATTTTGCAAGCATTATATCCTGTTTTCTAGGATTTAATTTTTATATACATTTTACCGCCGATTTTATGCGAGGTTTTGTGTTTCGTTTTCTTAGTTAATTACAGGTTATGTTGGAGAAGATAAAGAGAAAATTGGAGGAGCATAGATTTTTATTTATTTTCTTTGAGGAAGATTTAACCATGTTTACACATCTTCCATGCCGAGCAAGTCAGGGGAGTACTAGTTTCTTTCTCTCTTTTATCATACTTTTATGCTTTGTAGGAATGCGGATAATGTTCAATTTAAGTGTAGGGAGGGTAAACGTGATACCTTAGAAACTATAACTCCACTTGATTTTTATTTTGTTTAAAAGTAAATGTGTAATAAAACTAAGAGAAATACTTGTTAGGGCTAATTTGGCACCAAATTTAAATTTTTTTACAACATATAGGAGTGAAACTTTAGTCTTAATAAGCGTCTCATGGATAAGAATGATATTACTAGCACAAAAACCCTACAACTTACAAATTTCCACCACGAAAATGTGAGGTTCGCCTTTAGATTATTAGGAAAAAACATTCACTTTTGATGCTTATGAGTATTCCGGTAGTATTTAGATTCTAGAACTTGCGTTTGTGATACATCCTGAGGCTGCTAGTGAGACTACATTCGTGTAGTTAGGAATTACTATATGATAAGAGACATTTGCGATGTACTCATCTTTAGTACACGATACCCCTAATACACCCCTCAGAGCCTATCTTTTTCGCGGTTCTCGTGATATTTCGGTGGATTCCGAAATATTAATGAAGAACATTGTTTACAATCTACACCCAAATATACACCCAAATCGCGTTAGCCTACTTTGTATGCACTCATTTTTAGTGCATTATTGTTATATGTTTAAACCTTTGTCAATTGTCTAATTGGTTACATGGTTGCTAAGTCTATTTTGGGACGATTGAGACTCATGGGTAAATGTATTAGTCGTTATTGAGTGAAAGGGGAAATTATTACCCCTTATATACGTTAACATTTAAAGTACTCCACGTGTTTTAATTTTCTTAATTCGGGTCGTTAATTAGTTATGTAAAAGTTCAAGTGTAGGGAGGATGCGAGATCACTTTGATGTATTATTTTGGATGGTTGAGCAAGAGTGTATGAAAAAAAATTGAAAATGAAAAGTGAAAAAACATACGGGCTACCATCCGCGTCTTTTATTTATGTTTAACTCAATATAGTGTTTTGAAAAATACAAAAAGCTAGTAGTTAGCAGGTTTAGACGAGTCTTAGCTTAGCAACGCCTCATTGTACATGTAGTTGACCAAGATAATTGACTAGCCACCAGTAAAAACCCCATTATCCAACAAACTGTGTTTTTCATACCCTTACACATAACGTTACAACCCGTTTAAAGACTTCTTTGATAGTTTATCCTAGGTGCTTACGCCAAAGTGGTGGAGGTTTGATCCTTTTCCAAGCCTATGGTAATCTATGTGCTATAACACGTAGAGAGTGTTATTTTTTCCCGTTTCCATATGTGTTATATACACTTATTACACATGAGAGATGTGGGAATCCAAACACTTATTGTGAGGTGCTAGTATATAGTTTTCGTGCTTGTTTTGACTAACGTGGAACAATTGTATGTTGTAATTACTTTTATATTAATGTTAAATGACCCTAACTTGTAGGTTGATTAGAATAAAAGCTCATTTGCTTGAGAACAAGCAAATCCCAAGTGTAGGGATATTCGATAATGATTTATTTGATACCTTTTCAAGGGGTCATTTAAGCGCGAAATCGTGATTATATGATCAAATATTGCCTCAAATCGTTCCTTTTTTATTTTAGGTACTTGGGACGAGAATTCTGGAATATGGAGCTTTTTAGACGTTTTCCGACGCAAAAGAGAAGAAAACAACAAAGTCGCGAAAAACCTATCAGAAAATAAGACCTGACGGCGTCAGCTTGTTGCTTATGACGCCGGCACCTTTTTTTTGAAGCTAGAAAAATTTACACACTTCAGGTCAGAAATAAATCAAGGATTTGCACCTGACGGCGTCAGGTGTATTTTAGAGAAGGATGTCACGTGTAGAGATTACAAGTAACGACGTCACGGCTTGTTTCATGATGCCGTCAGAACGGTGACTTGCACAAGATGAAACCCTAATCACGACGATCTGACGGCGTCAGAACCCATAACTTGACGCCGTAGCTTTGTAATTTTATATATAGTTTTCGATTTTTATTCATCAAGTGTGACACTTTTGGAGACCAAAACCCTAGACGAATTTTGTAGTAATTGTAAGGCTTTTACAGCCTCTTTTTATCCATGTTTCACTGAAGTTAAGTATTCCCTTAATCATTCAAATGTGTTTATCTTCTCTTCTCTTTAACATGCTAGCTTAATTTCCTTTGTGTTTGCTTAGATCTAATGAAACATAGTTATTGATTATTGATGCGTTGTCTTTTGTTTAGTTGATTGCTTCACGTTAGGTTAAGAAAACTGGCTGACTTCCTTTGTGCAACTAGCTTGAACGTCTTAGAAAACGTAACCATATGTGCAATATAGGTTTTTCTCGTTGTATTTAATGCATGAGTTGATGTTGATAATCCTATGATAGCTTAATTAACTTAAGGTTGTAGAAGAAATTGATATTCATAGAGTTGGGGAATTTAGCATGGCCTCAAGACTGTTATTAAGGAATACAACGCTTCAACTAAAACAAACAATAGTGGCATTCAACAAATCAATAAAAGATAACTAGGGAGTAATTAAATCTATGTGAACACGTTTGTCTCACCATAAGAAGTTTGCCGATTTACTTTTCTTGTTATTTTACTTTTTGTTTTATAAAAGTAATTTTTGGGTTAGTTGACTAGCAACTAATTTCGCCCACTCTTCCAAAACTCGAGATTTTACTTGCTTTCATAAAAATATAAAAACACAAAAACAACCGTCCCTCACCTTTAGACTTATTTTGACATACACTTCAACCTAACGACACTGCTCTCCTAGAGAACGATCAATCCCCCGGACTTACCCATACTACACTACAACGATCAGGTACACTGCCTGGAGGATTGTAAAACTTCTTACGAGGATTACAATCTTCGTCATCAATGGACTGAAGAATCTATGTTAAATTTCCATCTTTAATAGCTTTTGTAGGAACCATTGTAACCAATAAATAAACTAAGAATTTTGTGTTAATCAATGTTCCCTCCCTTTTTTTNGAATCATCAGTGTAAGAAGAAGCCCTCTGCTCACTTACACTGATCAAAACACTTAGGCTATTTTTATATCAAAATAGGGGGAGATTGTTGGGTCCACTGTTTTCCCAAACACTCCTAATCTAGGATTTGAATAGAAAATATCCAAAGTGTTGCCCGTTAACACAATCAAGTCACTAAGTGAATAGTCACTCAGTGAGTCATCCTCAGGATGCTCTGGACAAGTCATGAAGAAAGACTTTTCATTCAGTGAGGCAGAACTCAGTGAATGACACCTGACCCAAAGAAGAAGATGATGGAATCAGTGAGTGATGACAATAACTCTCTTATTCCCGAGTCTCATCCTCTTCTATGAAGATCAAGAACCAAAGACTGAAGTATTCAGACTGAAGATTAGGCGGGACTTTTCACTAATATGTTTGAGCGGGATAAAACAAACTTTAATGATAAGTCAAATTAAGTACGAGCTGGTGATAAAAGTTGTGAATAGTTGCCTGCACTGTTCACTAAAGCAAGGAAAGAAAATTTTCCAATGTTGATGCATTAAATAGAAGATGTACCTCAACCATTAGAATCATGAAGATACCAAAGAGAAACAAAGGAAGTGCTTGTGATACTTATTAGAAGAGGTGGAAGATTCCCTTGTTCAATTAGAAGCCTTAAGGAGTGCTCTAACTCATTACATTTCTTGCTCATTGTAGTCTTACTTTGGGTAACTTTTTACTTAATTATTATGTTGAACGATTCGATGATAAATGATGTTACTTTTGTTGACGAAACTTGTTATGAAGGAATTTGTGATACTTGTTTCAGAATTATGTAGACTTTCGTGTGAATGTTGAATGATTAGTCGGTTAGAAAAAGTGATTGTTCTCATAAGTTTGTTTAAATATAATTCGTGCTCTAAAACTTGTTAATTTAACATTGTTGGATTTAATGGTCGAAAGGATTCTAAATGAATTCGAGCATATTTAATCACGAGTATGGGCCGAAAGAACTCGTAAGAACTAATGACTCTAAATCTTTTTCATACATTTAAACGTATAAAGTAACTAGGTTTATGGGATGAGTATTGGCCAAAAGGACTCACCCGTGAAACTAGTATAAATATTTGATTTTCTTGATATTACCCATTGACTAGAAATTCTTGTAAACTTGATATTTGCCTTCTAGATATATGTTTCACCCAAACATGTTCAATATTTTATCACGATTGGTTACTATTCCTAGTCAAGTACTTGTTTGTTTGATTGATTGGATACGAAAACCATTGTTTGTTTGTTTGTTTAATTAAGGTGCTTTAGAGTGTGACAATCTATTGTGCTATTATTGTGCTACGCATTTGCTAATCTGAAATTGCATAGTCTCTTGGGACGATCCGTGTTTACCACAAATCATATTACATGCGGACGAGTATACTTGCTAGTACGCGTTTTCTTAATAATCGGTAAAAAGGTGCTTATAAATTTAAATTTTGAGTAGAACTTAGGATATTATATATAACCGAGTGACGCGCATCAGTCGCCTACACTTTATTCGGTACAAGGATAGATACGGGATTCCTTTACAAAGGAGGAAACACTACCCGATCAACACATCTAGCACATCATACTTTAAGGAAACAACGTCCTTTTACACTTAACGACTTAACACATCTACTACTCCCTTGAGAAGAAGAAAGAATAACAGGATACACTTCTATGATCTTTTAAAGAAGAAGAATCCTAGTAACTCATGTCTTGAGCTTGCAAGTCTTCGAGAGGTCGTGATCACACCTAGAGAATAACAAAGAGAGACTACATAGAAACATCCAATGGATCCGAGGTTAGATAATTTAGATCATAAAGAGAAGATATGTATAAAAATTGTGTGAAGCAAGAGAGAAATGGCTCACTATTTATAGGCAAACTGAGCATTGTTCTCCCGGATATGGCGAATCCCTTTCCAAAGGGATCCGGCCAGTGTAATCCAAGGGATCCGGCATACTGGGTAAACCAGTTCGGATTTTGGGTTACAAACTGGGTTATGGGTTATGATCCATGGATATGTGATGCCATGCCTGATGTCGAAGACATTTTGGGTCATGGGTTATGGAGTTTGGGTCATGCGTTATGGACTTTGGGTCACGGGTCATGGATATTACCCATTTTAAATGTCATGCATGATATCATGCAATGGGTCATGGATTATGGGTCAAGCTCTATGGATCATGGAATTTGGTTATGGTTTAAGGTTCATTGATAGTCCAAGTCTTTTCTATTACAAGTTTAACCAAGCATGGATTTTTATAAAATGTAAGTAACCAACATTACATATAAATGTTTTACAAAAATGGTTTTGTTTTTATATAAACTATTATCTAAACATGTATAAGGATTTATTTATTTAGTAAAATGAGTTAATAAACTTTTGGCTCAAGGCTTTACGTATTTTATTAATCTCATTAAAATGATTTTACATTTTTATCGACAAAACATTAGAAGATCGTAAAATATAAATAAACTTTTTTATGGTTTATTTGTATTAACAAGGCTGTAAGGTAAATGATGGGGCCAAGTGGTCAATAGGTCATGGGTTGGTTTGTAGGAACGGCGCACCCCCTAGCGGTCATGCGATTGATGATTTGTTTGCTCTGATTTCCTTTCTAAATTTTGTTAAGTTTGCTTCCAGTGGATGCGATAAATGGGTAAGGTCTTATGATTCCTCCAGCTTATTCAAAGTTAAAGTTTTATCCAAAGTTCTTGGTAATCAATTTTATGGAATGAAAAGTTTGGGTATGTACCACAAGTGAACTCTTGTATTCCTAAAAAAGTTAATATTATGAGTTGGAAGGCCGCGCTCGATAGGCTTGCGACTCGCCCAAATCTTAGTGCCCGTGGTGTTGATATTCCCTCGTTGCTTTTTCCCCTTTTGTGATTCGGTGAATGAAGATGTCGAGCATATTCTGATTAATTGCAGAATAGTAAGTTTATTTGTTGCTGGTGGAAGCTCCCCCCCCCCCCCCGGTTTCCTTCCCATCGTTCTCTATCTGTGATATAGCTAGTGGAAACATCAAGTTTCAAGGCTGCCCGAATATAGTCAAAGCTATTAATGGAGTCTTCCAAATCTCCTTACGGCTTATCTAGAATTGGAGAAATCGCTTTGTTCATGCTTTGGAAGGAGAAATGGTAGCTGTTAAGAAGCAGACACCTTCTTGAGCATTCAATGCTTGTCTAAGTTATGGATGTCGAGTTGTATTGGTTCAAAGGTGAAGTTGAACTGGAGTTGTTGGGTGGCCAAGCCCTTCAATATATTTTCGTTACTATATGTGTTCTTAATTCTGTGTTGGTTGTCTTTTTTGGGTTGTCTCGCCCCTTTGTTTATACAGTTTGGTTTGTGAGGCCTTGTTTTTTGGGTCCTCTGTTTATAATATATTCTCTTTCAAAAAAAGTCACTCTAAAAATAAAATAAAAAATGATTTTCATAAGAAAAATAAAGCTTTCTGCTGTTTAAAAAAAAAAAAAAAAAAAAAAAAAAAAAAAAAAAAAAAAAAAAACACTAATGCTATTAGAAGGGATTATTCGGGGACGATTAACACGCCAAACGAACCCATTTGAACCAATGGTGCCGCCATTGGTCATACCACTCAACGCTGCATCGGCACGCCAAACGCACCTCAGCCATTGAATTGGCTCATACCATTTGAAAATGTTATTTTTTGATTTTATTTTATTTATTTTATTTTATTTTTATCAAACTTTAAAAAAATGTAACGGATATATTTTTTAAAAAATCCCTTTTCACCTATGAATACCTCATTTTACATTAAACAAATTCCATACATTTAACACAAATCACAATTTCAATATACTTTTTCTTTCCAAAAATCATGGCTTGTAATCTCTCACACACTGTCAAAAAAATCAATGATGGCGTTCAGAAACTGATTAAGAGCGATTATATTCATTAGGAAAAAGTTATCGAGTTAGCCGATATGTTTAGTAACGCAAGAACCTCAAAAGAGGATCTTAGGAAACAATACGCGAATTGCAAAGACATTTCGCCAGAAAGACGTGTTGTCATTGACAAATTTGGACGAGGAAGGTTGGAAAGATTACGAGACTAAGAAAATGTTGGGGATATGTGTGTCAAAAATACAAGATAATATCAGTAACAAAATCTGTTGGATGCATAAGGAAAACACTATAGGTGGTTCGTCATCACAACAACATACACACCAACCCATGTCTCTCATTTCTTCATTTCCACCAGCAAAGGAACCTGTTGATGAGCACGGATTTACTGAGAAACAGCTATATCAACTTATGTGAAATGAAGAGGCATTAAATGAAACGTTGGAAGAAAAAGCAAGGTTTCAGAAAGAGTGAGAAGAGAAAATTATGGAAGAAAAAGAAGACGATGATTTATTCATGTTGAAATTTGGGGTGGTGGAATCTGATGATTACGAAACAGATTAAGCTATGTATTATTTTTAATGAACTATTTGAATGATATGTGTTTAATAAAATGTGTTTATTTTATAAATCGTACTTGTTATAATTCAAAATGCATTACCCACTATAAATACACACTTCAAAACACACATTTTTTGCAAACAAAAAATGTCACAACAAAACACCAACAATATGTTACCATCGTCTTCTTCATTGGGAAAAGCCGGGGAAAAAAAACTGTCGTCATACCTCCTGGTTGGACAAAAGCGGAAGAATTGAGGTTTCTTGGTGTTGACACTAACGGAATGCGGTCAGAAGATGTAGCGGGTATCGAAGAAATCAAAAACGCGATCCAAGCAAAATATTTTGCTCAACTTAAATGTCGAATTTTATTTTATGTATTGTAATTTTAGTTATGGTGTAATAAAATGTGTTTGTTTTTTTAAGAAAAAAAAATGAAAAGAAAATGGTACAAATAACATGTTATTGGTATGTTATGGAAGATGAGTGTTTAATTATTGATGTGTTATTGAAAAGGATAATGTGCCGCTGAGTTGTGATACCAAAATAGACGAATAACCTGTTATGACACCAAGCACTCTTAGCTGGTTGACTCGTTCGTCCAGTCGGACCCATGCAAGCAAATCTATCAACCAAAAGTGGAGATACACAGTGTTTAAAACCAGACCTAATCACCGTCCAATCAATCACTTATTTGATTCAACCTGACGGTCCTGCTTTGTTTTTCACCGGCACTACCTCAATGCCTGTCATTTTAGCACACTCTATATCCGTAAAACTAGCAGTATTTTTGCTCGTATAGATTCATGTATAAAAAGAAAAAAAATAAAGATATATAAAATCACATATAAAAAATTTACAGTAATTTATTACGGAATACTATATACTTTGTTTATGGGGAAAAAAAGGCAACGCCTCGTATTCCATTCTTAATTCTAGGTGTAATCATTTTATGATCGACTTTTTAGCTTTTTTTAATATGGAAAATTTCTTGTTTATCTAATATTCCTGTTTTAGATAATGCCAATGTAAGGTAAATAAATAATGTTACAGTAACGAGGTACTGTTTTAAAGTCAACACCCCCCGTAAGAACAAAAACCCTGACGCAAGTAATTATTATTAGCCATGTGTGTATGTTTTTCTTTTTCTTCCTCTTTATTATTATAGTTTATATTAGGACGGCGAAATCACCCGAGATCGACGGGAAAAATTAACCAAAACCAGTTAGATCGGTTCGGGTACGGGTTTGTGGGTTTGGATGTGAATTTGGATGTTAATAATCCTTTTAGCCAGGTACGGTTTCGGAGTCAGGTTATTGTAATACTTCCTCCGTTCAAAATTGTTTCACGATAAAAAATCACACAATTTAAAAAAAGAAAAAAACATAATTAGTACTGATTTTTTTTTTTAATATTTTTTTTATTAATGCCGGTTTTACTCTTAACTTGCTTTCTTTAAAGTTGATAAATTTAATTTTAAGTAATAGTAATGTGGTAATCTAGATCAAATTTTTATATTTATTTTTAGTAGTTGACAATTAATTTGAGACATTTCGAAAAGTAAAAACTAGACAGTAATTTTACAACGAGAAAAAAGTAGTTTTTATACATATAATATATTTGCTTGCATTATATTCTTTCTAAGGATTTCTATTAAATAATATATTTGGATTTTGTAGTTGAAAATTTCAAAAACGTTAAACTGTTTTATTCGTTTCATTAACTTTTAAATTGTTTGAGAATATTAGTGTGTTTTGCTTTGTTTTTTTAGTGAGTTCCATCATGATTTTATTTTGATATGCACAATTTTGTCCGGCAAATATTCTAATGGTAATAACAAATACTTGCGAGAAAACACAAAAAATAGATGTATAATTTTAACTAGATATCCAATGGGTAATGGGGTAGGTATGGATGTGGATATCATAAACAGGTGCGAGTACGAGTGCATTAAACCTGGTTCGACCCGTTGCCATCCCTAGTTTATACTCTGAAGTTTTTATATAAACAACTAATTACAATAGAAAAATAATATTTTTCTTTTGCTAAGGGTATGTTTGCAGCGCACTAGTAGGAGCTGGAGCGGATCGCTGGAGTGTGTTATTAGAACTGGTTGCTGGAGCTTTTTTTAAATGTTAGTTTAACTAGCATTTCATTTCATAACTTATTTTTTTTACATGCTACTTCAAATTATGTTAGCTAAACGAGACTTATTTTTAATGAAAGCTTATTTTATATTTTAAAACTTTATTCATCTATATTTCAATACAATTCTACATATATAGTTTATAACTAATTAAATGATTTGAGAGGCAAAAGACATATATTTACATTTATTTAATGCAACACACTAACAATTGCCTTTTATGTTTCTTATGTTTCTCGACCATATTTTATTCTTTGACTTATATTGTGTTCAAACCTGATAGTCTTAGTGCTCAACTAGCTAATAAGTCAGCAAGTCCACTAGTTATGATTTGATCTTTTCGAAAGAAGAATTCCTTTATCTTAGCTTATAAATCAATCTTTGTTTTATCATGTTGTTGAACTTTGACTCTGTCATATTCAAGTAGTTATGGATAACCTATTAGGACCTAAGGTAAACCCTAGCAGAGAAACCTCCAAACTGCCTTTATGAACAACTTGCTCGTGTCAACCGTGACATCTCAATGCGCTATAATCCTATTTGAACTTATCTCATATTTGTTAAATCCTGTAACTTGCAAGTGTGTGTTTCTTCGGGATATAAAAGCTACTTGTTGTACGCTACACATTAACACAACATTATTTTAGGCATCTATCACCACGTTTACCGGTAATTCTGTGTCTTGGTATCACAAATGCTACAGAACCTGCGTTCAGAATTCTGCACTTAAAGTCAAGTTTGTTTAGTGTAAGACTAATATATTGATGGGAAACCCCTTTGGAAAGTGCTCCCGTGGTTGCCAAGTACATAATGGGATAGGGGATGCAAAGCATGCAATATAGCTGTGATAGGGCTGGCACAAAAATAAACCCAACTTCATACTACGTACAAAAAAACACTATTCACATTCTAGATACGCTACAAATCAATCGTTTGAATTTTCATACTACGTACAAACAAACACTATTCACATTCTAGATACGCCACAAAATTATCTCATACAATCATTAACAAGAAATTACGTTTCACGCAATCACGCCCTTTTATTTCTAACAATCGACTCCAAGAGGTTAACTTGCCAAAGACAAAGATA
The DNA here is from genome assembly GCA_014162995.1 of Artemisia annua. Taxonomy (NCBI): domain Eukaryota; kingdom Viridiplantae; phylum Streptophyta; class Magnoliopsida; order Asterales; family Asteraceae; genus Artemisia; species Artemisia annua. The sequence continues at coordinate 11,730 of LBNU01027624.1, read as the reverse complement.
ACAATAGAAGATAGTAAGAATTTCTAAAACAAATCGATATATATAGACTCATTGTAAGTTTTTTCATACCATGTGTCAGAAAAGTTAATAGAAGAAATAATGCAATGTAAGAATTTTGGGAGGCCTTTTGGATACATAGTCGTGACTCGTGATATGACATAACAATTACAATGACAGCGAGAAACATATATTATTAACAAAAAAAGCCCTCCTAAAAGAACGGATATATCAAATCAATATGTGTGTCAACAGTAATATATCGTCTCTCCACGTACAACTTGATAATGTGTTCACAAGAATGACCCAAAAAAAGTTAAGATTATTTTGCGATTCTATTTCTCTAAATGTCTATGCACATAATGGTTCCTTTGGCATTTAAAATGAGAAAATCTTAAAGTGGATATACGAAAGTGCATATAATACGACTAGTAGATGAATAATGTATTTTAGTTTATTATGTTTTTTTTGACAATATATTTACGGATATCAAAAATTTTGTATAGCCCGTGCCCGTTCGGGCTCGAACCCGTTGGCCCATGCCTGTTTGGGCTCGAGCCCGTTTGGTCCACCCTCGTTCGGGCTCAAGCCCATTTGGCCCGTTGCCCGTTCGAGCTTGAATATTTGTATAATATGCTTTTTTATTTGAAGTAGTGAAATTTAATGCAGCAATTGTGTTTAATTTGGTAGTACAATATGCTTGATAATTTGTATTTCTTATGTAAGGGGTGTTTTAATAATTTTATTAATTGTATTTATTGACCAGTTAAATAATTGACTACATTAAATAGCATTAATGTGGTGTTTTGTTGTACACTATGTTTCTTGTCTTTTACGTCTGAAAATTATGTGAATTAAAATGTTGTACACTATATTTCTTTTCTTGTAAGAAGTAGTCATTATAGTCATTAATAACATTGACCATTTTAATAGCATTAATGTTGTAAGTCTGAAAATTACATCATGCTTATTTTGTTGTACACTATGCTTATTTTGTTGTAAATGTGAAAATTGGTTGCAGCTATTGTACATGTGTGCTTAAATGGTTGTAATTTTTGGTGAAGGGGTGTTTTTAATAGCATTAATGTTGTTTGATAGAATTTTGGTCTTAAAATGACACCACGCTTTATTTTGTTGTACAATATGCTTACTTTGTTGTAATTCTGAAAATTGGGTGCATTAAAGTGTTGTAAATCATGCTTAATTTCTTGTAAGTCTTAAAATTTTGGAGAGAGGGTCATTCATGCATTATATATAGTATAGATATGAATCCAATTGAATTGTTGTTATATAGGCTAAAACTTCATAGGATTGAAGTACACCCCTTACAAATTTACACTACATGGTAAAGTGATTTGATCGATTACAAGAAATGATGCGATATAGAGATAACCACATCAAGGTCTCCCATGTTTGAGAGTCTATATATACATTACACGTCTTCATGTTTGATCAATGTCACTATTAGACATTACACTATATAACATTTATCAGAGCCTCCCCCCCAAATACTGTAGCACCACTCACAGGAGCACTGTAGCACAACAGTAACTAACGGTCGTTAAGTATTTAACGGCCGTTAAGTACTGTAGCAAAAATTTTTTTTTTTTAATTCCGTTTGGTCCTTCGTCTTATAGCGCCGTTGCAAATTTAGTCCTTTCTACAGTGCTAACGGTCGTTAAGTACGTTCCAAATTTAGTCCTTATAACTAACGGTCGTTAAGTACACTAACTACTTCTTTGGCAAAACATTCCGCGGCAACGCGCGGATGATCGACCTCGTATATTCCTATTTATGATCTCTACGTCATACTGAATTTGGTCTTGATGTACTACCAAAACTACATGCATCAAATCCATATTCGTGTTTCTAAATCGGGTGTTGCCCTTAAGTGGTTAGGTGTTGTGCTAGAGTTTGAAGGCGAGATGTTCGCTCCTTTGATTGTTAGATCTTCTACATTGTCAACGGTTGTAGTTTGTGAGGGCCATTGTTCATCGAGATTGTTGTATTTCTAGTATTTGCTAGTTTTAATTTTATAAAAATATATTGTCTTTAAAAAAAACTGTATACATCAAATAGATATCGTCCGTATGAACTATTAGACATAGCTTGATGCGATTCAGCCAGTTTGAGTAGTTTCAAGTGGTTTGTATAAACCCTACTTTAGACCATGAGAAAGGCAAAAGTATAAGATATGTCAAAAATCATATGAGGATTATGATCGTGAAGATTTAACTGAATGGCAACTAACATTTTGTGATGCACTTGATATAAATCTTTGTGATAAAATTAGACGTTAGTTTATTTTTAGACTTCACTAAAATGTATTCTAGTGGGTAGTCCTATGTTTTCTTTTTATGGGAATTTTTTTATTAGGGATAATTTCATCTATATCTTTACAAAAGTTGATAATTACATCAATATCCTTACAAAAATCAAAATTACACTAATATCATTTGCAAAACTCAAAATGTTCAAATTTATCCATTTAAATAATTAAATGCTAATTTCAATTATTTTGATTTTATTAATTAATTTTGTATGTTGTATGACCATTTTAACCTTTTTACCAAACTGTTACAAGCAAATAAAATCAAGATTAAAGAAAACATTTTACCAGCATACTCGTTAATCAAGTATACTCCAATATTTCCTTATGTTAGTACTCTAAATTTAATAATATCAAATGTTTTTCTTTCATTTCCCACATGAATTCATTTCATCTTTTTAATTGATGATTTGCAGACATGAAAATGTTTTCCTCCTACAATAGGGTAGACACAATTGCATTACAGAGTATTTTATTTCAATTTTCATATTATGTTGAAACTAAATTACCCAAATCAATAATAGTCAAACACTCAAACAATTAGAATTTTAAAATTGGTTTCGAAATGGATATGGAAGCAGGAAAATACTTTAGTGGATGCACAGGTCCAAGAAGAAGAAAATAATGGGTTTCTTTGAGTAGGGGTAAAAATGTAATTTATCAACTTAATCAACGTTAAAATTATATAATTATAATTTAATTGTTCAAATGGATAAATTTGAGTATTTTGATGCTTTGAAAGGATATTGATGTAATTTTAATTTTTGTAAGGATATTTATGTAATTGATAATTTTTACAAGGATGATCAAATTCTCCCTTTTTATTAGAACGGCAACTAACTGTTTTACAATATACAGCCACAAACTATTTCACATATCTTAAGCATGACTTGAACCCATAATCCGATTAATTATCTCACAATATACCACCACAAACTATCTCACATGTCCTAAGTATAACTTGAATCTACAACCATTTTGATTGGGAATCTTAACTATCACAAGAAGTACCATTAGGACATAAGCCTTTTGGTCTTTTTATAGGAATAGTAGTGTCTTGTTAGGTTAGTTTTACAGCATGTGTAACGGGTCGAGATATAGGATTCACCCGCATCCTATGTATTTGAACATTTTTTGAAGTACTATATTCACTGGGCATCAAAAACTTTTAACAAAAAAAATATCTACTCGCCTAAATCACTTATTCTTCTTTATTCTTTTTATTTTTTAAATTTTTTATGTTTGTCTTCTCATGATTATAGTGCAATTCACTTTTTTCTAATGTAATTAATTAAGTGGCTAATATGTACTTAAATGATGGTAAACTTTAATTACATCCCTAAGCAAAAGGAGTGAAAGGGAGAGATTGGAATATAGACTACATAATAATACTTAAGTGGAAGGACCATTCTAACTCATTAGCTATAGAGAGGCTTAATTATTGTGTATTAATGCATTTTTACTTTACACTTTTTCCTTGGTTGAGCATATATATATTTTCTTACGAGCAATCAATATGCGTAATTATTTTTGGATAGTTGAGAACAAAGTGAAGAACGGGTGTGTGGCGTGTGAGAAGCTTAAATACACGGTTGAAGCACGCTAGCATGGAGACCCTACTTAAAAGGTTACTTGTTTTTCGTATTTGTAGAAATGATAAAAAAAGGAAACCATATATTATAACCTACAGTTTTCTTGTAATAATATATATGATACGTATCTTGATTCTGAATTATTAAACACAAGCTTATGGGCACGAACATTGTTCCATGATGTTTTGGTGCTTGAATTATAGTAGATGCTTTCAGGTATGGAGAGTAACAGATTGTATAGATAAAGACGAAGTTTTAGTTTTGCATGCACCAGAAATTAAGTTCAAATGTTGATTGATAAGAAAGAAATGAATATATTTTGTAAATTCATTTGGGTTTTACAAACAACGGAACCGTTTGGTTCGCGAAATCTTCAGGATTCCGATAGAATTGAAATCTGATTTCATTCCATAACATGTTTGGTTGGCAGATTCAAAGAATTCAGAATCTGAATTCCATTCCTTACCGTGTTTGGTTAGCAAATGAAATTGAATGAAATACCACAAAATCTCATTTCTGTGGAATTCAACATTCTATAACAAAATGTGAGGATTGTTTACAATTCCATTGAATTCAGTATGTTTATCATAAAATCAGTTATTATTATTATTATTATTGTTATTATTATTATTATTAACTATTTTTATTATTATTATTATTATTATTATTATTATTATTATTATTATTATTATTATTATTATTATTATTATTATTATTATTATTATTATTATTATTATTATTATTATTATTATTATTATTATTAAAAATTAATAGAATTTTTACAAGAAATTAGTGGGGAGCCGAGAAACCAACTGGACCCCACACCTCTAGCAATAGCAAAACTAATCCTATTAAAATGTGAACCGCAGCCCGTGCTCCAATGTCTTGAGTCATAGAGAATCGTCGAATACGCTTTAGGAGGGTTACTGCATCCTTCTCAAGTTCTCCAAAAGAGGAGAATGATAAGGGGAGGAACCCATATCCGATATCCATGCATTTAGCCTCGTATTATTATTATTATTATTATTATTATTATTATTATTATTATTATTATTATTATTATTATTATTATTATTATTATTATTATTATTATTATTATTATTATTATTATTATTATTATTATTATTATTATTATTATTATTATTATTATTATTTAGTTTATCAATTTTAATTTAAAATAAAATTTTAAATATTTTAATATAATTTGTTTTTCGAAATTTTATTTTCTTCCAACCAAACACGCGTAAGTTTTTGCAAATTCCAATTCCTTAAGATTCCAAATTCTTAACATTCCAATTCTTTAAAATTCCAATTCCTTCACATTCCAATTCCATAGATAGATTCTAGTTTCATCAAAAACATTCCGCGAACCAAACGGGTAGAGTTAAGTGAAGAGAATTATTCTTAATTAGTAGCAAGTATTTACTTTTCTTTTTCTTTCTGTCTTTTAAAAGGGTGAAATATATTATTTACTATAAACATATATACAAGAATAATCTGAACAATGTGATAGGTGTGGAGATCTCCCAAACACTACCACATTGCAGAGATACATAATAAAAAATACTTAGCAACAGATTGCAACATTCCTGTCTAAAACCAATTTCACTTATTCACAAAGCATTTAAGGATATCCCAAATCTTGACAACATTTCCACTGAATACCAAACACTAGTTATACCCAATTGTGCATCTACAACCTCACACCAAAGAGATGAGAATGCATAGCACAATGGCCTCATTAAGACTAAGGATCACTTAAAGCTAGCTCACCAAACAAAAGTTGCATTTCCTTTTAAGTTCTAATTCATATAATGTCTGTAGCTTACATCCTCACAGACACACATGAACCAAAACAACTATGACATCACTTTTGCTTTGAACTCTCCCAACAAAAACTACAACTCTATGGATATCCACCACTCTATGGATATCTACCATATGTGAACTACATTTCCTATACTAAACTGTATAACCAAGTTGTCAATATGCATTTAGCCCTCCTCACACCATTAACAACATGGATTAAAACGTTTAGAGAGGCATCGTCCACATATGGAGATCAGATATAATTGAATCATAGCTATCGAGTACATGTCTTATGATCACAACTTTAAGATTTATTAGGGCAAAGTAGCTTCATCTTTCACAGCTCACTGGCCCCCATCCAAATCAAAAGTTCTAATCAAGACTTATCCATTGAACCAATATCATTCAATATCCTTTAAATACTTTTACAGCTAGTAATGCATACCGCTTTTCTGCAACTCTTTTGAAAAAGAAGATTTTGCTTTAAAACGCCTTCTCGGGAAGGTTTAACGATAAAAAAACTTGAGTATCTCGCTCTGATACCAATTGTAAAACCATAGAGGGGGTGAATACGGTCTTTTTGGCTTCTTTGAAGTTTATTGACTTCAAGCCTCAAAGATCAACAAGTGGTTATACAACAACAATCACAACCACAAGTATAACCAAAGTATATAAAGCAAGTAAGAGATACCATGATATATACTGGTTTTGGGATGGGGGTTTATACCATCCGTACGTCCAGTTGCGAATCCACGACACTAATACTATTACCAAGTATAATCCTTTCGGTGGACTATAAACTGTTACAGCTTTACTCTACCGATATGCACTAATATCGACGCTCACAAAGAAGAGTTACTCCTAACGTTATTCCGTCCTCGGAAACCACCCAAAAGAATCTCATGATTTGACTTCCCATAAAGACCACAAAGACCACTAAGACTTCCCACCAAAAGTATCAAACCCGAACTAGATCTCCACCGATCAAGGCTTGGTCACTAGGACACAAGACTTCCCTTACAACCAAATCAAATGAATAAAGTTTGATTGTTCTAATTAAGCCCTAACCTAACCTAGATGTGAAAATGTAGAAGGGGGTTGAATATGTTACCGTTTAAGAACTTTATTACTTGTTGTATCAAATTTCTAGTCAAGCTTGCCATAATATGTAAAATGCTAATAATAGTCTTATGACTAATATAAAGCATATAGCAAGTTGTCACATAAGTATAACCATCAAGTCACACCACACGCAATGATATAATGCAAGTAGAAAAGCAAAGCAATAAGTAAAAGAAAGCACAAAACGAACACGATGATTTATAGTGGTTCGGTCACGGATCTCCTCTCCGCCCTACTCCACTCCCCGAGTACCCAACTCGAGAGTTACTTCACTAGATCAACAAGCTCCCTTCTCGAAGGAGAAAACCTTACAATCGTCGCTTACACTTTATCTGGTACAAAGCTAAATACCGGGTTTTAGTTCGAGGTAGAACCAACCTAATGTCGCCTATACAATATTTCCGACACTAAGCTAGATGTCGAGCTCTTTTACAAGGGTACAACCACTCCCGCTATGTTTTGTGGCCCAACATAAAAACCTTGTGTTTTATGGCACAAACACATAAACCATCTAATCTAATTTGGTGAATAGATTGTGACATTACAATGATGATCCTAGACATACATGTCTAATGGATATGAATGCCTAATCTAAATGAACTTCTTGAATAAGAAGTCTTCAATCATTAAGGATGTCAAGTGCCCTTGAATCTTCATATGTTGGTATGCTTTAATGAATGATGACTTCAAGATCTTCTAACCTTCTTGGTGGATCAGGAAGTATGCTATGCTTGTGACTCATGATCTTAGAGCTTGCTTCACAGAATCATTACGAGTGTATGCTTACAATATAATGAGAGTAAGTAACATTATGATCAATATGGAAAGGGTAATTAATATGTTTTTCTATATGGTTTGCTATTGATCTAAATGTATGCAAAGGGTAGAGAGAATGTGTGTTGTTTTTCATTAATCAAATGAGTAACCCATGGGCTACTATTTATAGGCAAACAAGTAAAGAGGTTTTCCAAAACCATGTTCCAAAACTAACAAAGATATAAACCATGGGCTACTATTTATATGCAAGAGTCAACATTGACAAGACATATGCATGATGCAAAAGACAATTTATACAAGATCTTCCAAAGTCAATGTTGACAAGACAGGACAAGACAAGACATGTATATTTCTATTTTAGATTAAAATATATATGAAAGTAAACTTGTAAAGTTACTAGAAAATGTATTAGCTTGCTATATGATATTTAGTAAGTTACTATAAATATTTTATGTACTTATGTTGTTATAAGACACATTTTTTATAGATTGTAAACTTACTAATATTATCTAGACACCTAATATGACACTTATTCTATTTTATACCTAAAGTGCACTTTGACACCTAAAATACTTAAAGACTCTAAAAGTATTTTAAACATTCTAAATGGTTGGTCAAGGGGTTTGATCATAATGCCACATAACAAACATGTAAGAACCTGTGTTGTAGCATACGAGGACCCGAGACGTCGAGAGGTGTTGAATGTATGTTGAGACAAAATATGATTACGAGTAACTTGTTCATTTTACGTTATGTATCAAGTTATACGTTTGTCATCAATCAAAACAAACGAGCCAGTATAGATTAAATATCGTAATATTTGCACTAACAATCTCCCCCTTTTTGATGATGACAAAATATGTAAACGTGATAGAACGTAAAATGTAAAAATTTACTTGTGTCCGTATTACTTACTTGTATCCGCAAACCTTCTACATTCCCTTCTCCGTTTTCACTCTTCTCCCCCTTTTGTCGAAACAAAAAGGGTGTGTCCTTGGAGTTAACTTCATTTCTCCCCAAAATGGCGAGCTTGCATCATCCCTAGTGAAGTTAATTCTTCAACTCCAATTTCCTAAGGTTGTTGCGTCCCTTAGGTTGTTAGCGGATCCATGGATCAAATTTAGTTCCTTAACCTATCTCCTTCTTTTTGTTGAAACACAAAAGTGTGTCGAAGAATGAGAATAAAGATGAATGCGTGCATGCTTCCCCTTAACTGTAGCTCCCCTTTGATCAATACTCCCCGTTGCTAGGGTCCTAGTGTGTGCTTATTCACACATCTTTTCTTTGCCAAATTAAGACCAAAACAGACAAAAACTAACCATAAATGCCAAAGATATTATGGTTTTGTGTTTGTGATCATGCAGGTACGGATATTTCAGAAACAGGCATGAAATATGCCAAAAAGGATAAAAACAAGCACGAGATTGGAAAACGTGTCAAAAGTCAGAGCCGGGGAAGCAAATTACCATTTTGGGAGCTCAGATTGTCAAAATATACTGTTAATACAAATATCGTCCAAAAAACGTTATTTATATTTTACGATCTTTGCCATATTTTGTTAACGACAAAATGTAATGTTCACTTTAGCAACAAAGTATAAATATAGTTAAAATCTTTTATACATATTGTCACAAGACCAATATTACACAAGTATAGCATTTGTTAATTAACACTTGTGTTTTGCATTTGTTTGAAACATAAATAGTAAGTTTATTACATCATGTATAGCATCATGATCCTTGGATATTTGTATGATCCTTGGAAGATATGATGAAGATATTGTTTAGATTGTCACTCAATGTATCTTGAAAAGATTTGGTAATATCTTTGGAAGATATGTAAGAGAAACAAGAAGGATTGTGTGTCAGAGTTTGGCGGAACCAAACTCATACACAGACGGAACCAAAGGATTGGTTCCGTCCAATCCGTGGGCTGCTGAGGCAGTTTGCCTATAAATAGCAAGCCACACCAAGTTGTTTCTTGTGACATTTCTAAAAATTCATGTCTTATATTTAAAATAATAGTTTATTTAATAACTATCCTATTTTAATAAATTAACTTCGTAGGAAGTTATCCGTGTACATCTAATTCATTCGACCACGACTATACTATGTCCACTCTACATTTCATGTACTCCACTATTTTTCTTTGTAATCCTAATATTAAAAAGTTACTTTCACTTTTATTTTGGGAATTAATTACTTAAAACTATCGAAAACGTATAACTACGAAAGCATTCGTAGTAATAAAGTGAAAGTTATTGAAAAACCCATCATCTACAAAAATTATATTTTTATAATTTTTACAATTGTATTTCGTCACAATGGTACCATTAAAAGTTATTTCTGATTAACCCGGTACCCGAATTCGCACAAACTACTCCAAGC
>LBNU01027622.1:0-12226 GCA_014162995.1 Artemisia annua | reverse complement strand
TGTGCTTGGAAGTATCTGCGCAGCCTCTTGGCTGCAAATACTAGCGCTAGGACTAGCTTTTCCATCGGGCTGTAGTTAATCTCCGTCTTTTTGAGCGCCTTGCTTACGAAGTACACAGGAGTTTGTACTGCGTTTCTGTCTGTCAACAGTACTGCACTGACGGCCCCGTGAGTTGCAGATAAGTACATTATCAACTCTTCCCCTGGTTGAGGTGCGACTAGTTTGGGGAGCGCCGCTATTGTTTGTTTAAGCTGTTGAAATGCCTCCTCCGCTTCGGTAGTCCAGCGAAAGTCACTCTTTTTTGTGCACTTCTTGAGTGTTTTAAACAACGGTAATGACTTGTCCGCTGACTTAGATAGGAATCTGTTCAGGCCGGCCAATTTTCCGTTCAGGGATTGTACTTCCTTGGCCATTTGGATCTGGTGGTATCCTTTGTATGCATCTAGGAAGCATTTAAAGGATATCCACACAAGAAGTGCACCCCAATCTATCTCGCGTAGTAGGTAGCAGTCCTGTGGGCATGCTTTGTTGAGGTAGGTGAAGTCCACGCACATTCTCCAGCTGCCGTCGCTCTTTTTTACCATGACTGGGTTAGACAACCAATCGTGGTAATATACCTCTCGCATAATGCCTGCATCCACAAGCTTATGTACCTCCTCCAGGATGGCTTTCGCGCGTTCTGGAGCTTGACCGCGCTTCTTTTGCCTTATCGGCGGGTATCCTTGTCGGATTTGTAGCTTGTGCTCTGAGATTGACCGAGGCACACCGGTCATATGCTTTGGTTCCCACGCAAAAAATCCAGGTTTTTCTGTAGGAGTGCGTACACGGCTGCTTTCCATTTTTCTGACAGCGAACCTCCCAACGATACCTGTTGTCCAGGATAGTCGGGGTGAATTGCTACTTTTAAGTTTGGTGCTTTGGGTGCGCCGTGTTCTTTAGCCGCTGTGGTTTCTCCTGTAACTGTGTTACATTCCTCAGGAGGCAGAGCGTGGTTGTAGAGAGTAACAATGCCGCCTTTTACTGGAAATTTCAGCATTCCGTGTGCTGTGGATGGCACTGCGCGGAGCGCTGATATTCCCGATCTTCCAATAATGCCATTGTATGGCGATGGAGATCTAATGACTGTTAATACAAATATCGCCTAAAAACGTTATTTATATTTTACGATCTTTGCTAAGTTTTGTTAACGACAAAGTCTAAACTTTAGTTTTTGGTAAAACATAATTCTAGTTTAAAGTCTTGCATAATCATACTTTTGCTACATTTTGCATTTCACATTTTCATATAGAACACAACATTTTCATATTTCTTTAACTAGAAATGTCACATCCCACTTATGGTAAATTGTCATTTTGTTACTCGATCTAGCATCGCCCACCAAAGTGATTGGTTTTCGATAGGTGTCGGCATGAGTTTTTAATAAGGGTGTTGGTCGAATAAAACATACGATTGTAGTCAGATTTGTTAACTTTGTATATTCACCAACCCACACAGCGGAGAAAAACATTGTCTCTTTTTTCCACCACAAACCTAGAGATAGGAAAGCTTTCCAATACAAAAATCTGCAAAAAAAAAAAAAAAAAAAACCAACAAAGCAGTTAATATGGTGATTTAATCTACCCTACACTAATTTCGTTCAAAGTTTCTGGATAGTACTAACACTGTTAAATGGTGATAAGCTTAAATAAACATACAGTGATCTATTTATACTAATTATGCAACTAAATCTAATAATTTCCAAGCCTACTAACTAACAGCTAATTACTAATGATAATTTGAAATGGATTTTGTCTTTTTAAGTTTTGAACCTACTATTTTATGCTTCTAATATCCTAAATGAACCTAAGTGAAAATATCTAACGTAATTACTACCACTGAATTACACTGGAACACAGATTATACCACTGAACCAAACACCCCTGCAGCTACCCATTTTCATAACAACAACTGAATTCAAGCCTCAATTTTCACTAACCATAACCAATCTCAGTCACTTATTACTAGTAAATTCAAAATCAACCACAACCAACAACAAATATTCACTATATCTGACAATCACAGATCCAACAAATATTATGCAGTCACACTTAGATAAGCTATTTGATCATTGGATTCATAATTTAAGGCTTAAATCTGCATATACTACTAAAACTATTAGATTAAGGAGTGTTTGGAATAGGTGGCCACTTGGTGTTCTAGCTGTTTTACTGGTGTTGTGTTTGCATAACTCGATTGCCTATGTCATACTTAGGTTACAATAGTCATAAAAATAGATACCTTACTCAGCAAAAACTCAAAGATCCATTATAACCCCAAGTCAGTGCTCTTAAGGTTTAAATGAATCTGTACTTTTGTAGATTGATAGAATAAGAGTGCATGTAGGTTATTTTAGCCTAACTTAGTTAAAAATTGCTCGTGTATGGATAGGATTTGATCAGTCAAATTTTGGAGTAAACTATCTCAATAGGTAGGCACAAACACCCCATTAACTTGATCTAGGCACAAACACCCCACAAACATGTTAAACTAAGCAATTCCTAAGAAACGGTTAAAAGCCGAATTTTATATATTTTAAGGAACAATCTAAACTAGTAAATCAAGGCTACTGAACTCAACCTAATCAGCAATAACAATCAACCTCAATAGCTAATACAACTATATTTATGCAAAGTTTAGATACAAGTTAAAGGATAAATATACTAACCTTCAAAGCAAACACAAATCCGTACAACGAATATGTAGCGGTGTATGAGGGACCCACTTTCACATATTCTAGAAAATGCTCCTCTCTTTTCTTTGAAACAACATTGTAAACCCTGAGGTGGAATTCCCTCCACATATATTCCCCCCAAGGAAAAGCATCCCAGGCATAAAAATCATCAACTAGACAAAGTAACTCGTTTGACATTACATGCCTAAGCTCTTCACCCATCAATACATACTCTAGTGAACAGCATACATAGACGCACGACATCCTCATTGGACATTTTATTAAAACTTTGACTGTGGAGAACCCTTATAAGATCATAACCCTTTATTCTTTCAAGGCCCGGAAAAACACGCTCACAAAAACCATACACTGATTCCTTCAAATGTTCTAAACCGATTTTCCCGAATCTTAAGCCAGTGAGTAAACAGAACTCTCTCCTACCAAACTCCATTGTATGTTTATCTATCTCAAAATACATGGGGGTTTCATAACTAGCGTTTTCAATATGTTTTTGATGTTGAAGCATAAAGTTGAGAACATGGTTATCATGGTCTTCTGATTTTAAATCCAACCAAGGCCCCAAAACAGTGTTTTTAAACATCGCATATCGATTCTCATTGTAAGCCAACTTACCTTTAATGGTTGAAATTAAATACAACCTACATCGGATGCTAACTTTCGCATTGTAAACCTACATCAAAAGAAAAAAATTGTAAAAATATTAAAACCAAATTAACGAAATTAAAAATGAATTTTAACCCTAAAAATCTAACATACAACATTAAAAATGAATTTTAACCTTAATCAATAAGCCTAAAAAGTTGCAGCACAGCCAAGACCTAATCCGATCAACATAGACATGAACACACTAAACCCAATGAATAACCATAGCATATACACAAACCGGTAACAAAGCAATCAGAATCTAGGAGAACAACAAACACACAAAGACACATACACGTTGATATACCTAAATATTCGGCAGAACTAAGACCTATTCCGATTGAATTAGCCGTAACTGCTCCAAAACAAACAAACTATACCTAATAATTACCGTCGCATTTACAAAAGAATGTGAAACCGATAACAAGCAACATAAACTTTATTCATAAACAAAATGTTAACATAATCAAATCTAACACACTAAACCTAAAGATTACTGTAATGTTCACATAACCTGAAGCAAAACACATCCACGCTGATATACCTAAATATTCGGCAGAACTAAGACCTAGTCCAATTGAATTAGCCGTAACTGCTCCAAAAAAAACACACTATACCTAATGATTACCGTCGCATTTACAAAAGAATGTGTAACCGATAACAAGCAACATAAACTTTATTCATAAACAAAAAGATTACTGTAATGTTCACATAACCTGAAGCAAAATTAATCACATCATAATAGTGACCGACTGTAGTCGCTACAAAATCAAAGCTCAATCAAAAATCAGTCAAACCTTGGGGTTATTGTCTTAACATTTCGAAACACTAACCCTAAAAACCCAGTTAACAACCCTAAAAATGAATTTTAACCCTAAAAACTCAATTATCGAAAAACAAAATTAATTATAACCCTAAAAACCCAGTTAACAATCCTAAAAATGAATTTAAACCCTAAAAACTCAATTAACGACAATCAAAAATAATTATAACCCTAAAAAAAATTAAAATCATAGGTTTTTAAACGTACGCTTTGACGTCTCCACGTCTCTTGTTCTTCAGGATTATCCTAAATCAAGTAAATGCGTAAAATTATATTCATATAATAGCACAAAAATCGCAACAACAACTGGATAAAAAGCATAAAATGTAAACTTACGGTTCGACGTCTATTCTTCTCCATGAAACTGTAGATCGGATGTTTGTGCAGATCGCCGCTATTAAACCACCACAATGTGTGTTATGTGTGTGTTTTTTAGATCTAGAATCGGTAATAGTTGTTTGTGGGAATAGTGGTTTTGGTGGTGGAATAGTATTAGGCGCGAGAAACGAGAAGAAAAAAATTAAAAAAGTGTAATAGTAACAATAATGTTATTATATTAACTTGTTCCTTCCCGAGGAAATCTAATAAAGATTTTGTGCCGTAAGTAGCACACTTAGTACAAGTAGCACAGCCGTAAGTCGCACACTAATTCGAATAAAACAAAAATACATGTGAGGTCATATAATGATTGGCAAATAGTTGAAATGAAAGTGGGGTCGTGCCACGTGTCACACAATGTATGGAGTAGCACAGTAGCACAAGTCGCACATGACAAAAATTGGAAGTTGTATAAAACTTGACTCAATTGTGATTCTAAATTCGATTTTAGGCACAAAAGTGGAATTTTCCCTATTACATATTCACATGTTATGTAAAATGTAAAAGAAAAAGTGCAACTAGAGAACTACTAATTTAATCTTATTTGAGTATGGACATATTTTTAAACCTACAATCATATGCTTAAAAACGTGTAAAGATTCCCCCAAATGGGAGACCTTCCCAAGAAGACGACCCAGGAAACAGGGCTTAGACCAATTGTTTAACAAAACCTTTCCTTAAATCCTACAACATATACCAACTACAATTTATTATCTTATAAAATGAATAAATAGTTTGGGCCTAGCAAATACACAAACTTTTAATGTTCATTACACTCTTTGGATGAAACTCATCACTCATGTAAGTTTAAATCTTTTTAACTCCTGTCACTCCAACTAGTGACTGATATTTAAAAACAAAAATATGTTACCTTACAGGAATATAAACAAATGCCTAAAAAACCTTTTTAGCGCGCAATAGCAACATAATGTAAACCAAATATTAGTTAAAATGTCAAATTATGATCATTTTAACATATATGTTTGTTATGTGTAGGCCATGAGCAGATACAGTTAACAACTTGATGTTAACAATCAAGAATATTATAGCTACCGCTAGTTTATCAAACATGCATAACCTCTAAAATATTATATATAGACTATTAACAAAATTAGGATATTTTGTATACACTATCAATAAATCATATGTATAATCAATTTGGATTTAAATAGAAGTGGAATATAAACGAGCAACAAGCTGAGCCGCCAGCTTTTTTGAATTGCAAAGCTGATTCTTTTGAAAACACTAATAACATATCGAAAAATTGAATATTAGTACTACTAGTTTGCAACTTGAAAGACTGTAACTTATAAAAGACTTGGGACAACTTAAATAGTAAAGATGGTAAATTACAATACAATACACAAACAAACCGGCCACTTATGAAGGGAATATAAAATGAAGGAAAACATAGTTACTTATAGATTGATGCATATACCAGTAGTGATGGTGGAAGTGGTGATGGTGATGCCATTTTTACAAACTTCAATGTATTCCTTGCTTCTTCATTATCATTTCTTTAATTACCTTTACTGTTCTTAAACATTTTAATGATTAAATTGGTGTAAAACCCCATGCAATTTGTGATACTCCTTCATCACCCACCTCTACCAAGAAAAACCCTGAAAAAAAGACTACATTACAAAGATTAAGAAAACAAACCCCCAAACCCAAATCCCAAATGACATAAACCCAAGAAAACTTTGAAATTTGATGCAAAATGTTCATGATATCTAAAAGCTCTAAACCCCATAACCATAACCATCTTATACTTCATTCTTTCTTGAAACCTTCACTTTACACATACATCCTTTTCTTGATTTTTTCTACTACCGCTGCTGGCATAAGTGACAACAGCGGCAGTAGTTCTAACCATGAAGCCAGTGTTCTGTACACGTGGCTTCATGGGTCTTTCTCAAATTGGAAACTTGATACCACACCATGTAACTGGACTCACATTACATGCAACTCACTTGGTTTTGTGACTGAAATCAATATTCAGTCTGTAACTTTACAAGTATCTTTATCAACCAATCTTTCTTCATTTCCTTATCTTAAAAAACTTGTGATATCCGATTCTAACATCACTGGAACTATTCCAGATGATATTGGCAACTGCCCGGAACTCGTTTCCATTGATTTAAGCTCCAATAGTCTCTTGGGTCCAATCCCAACATCCATTGGCAATCTTGTAAACCTTCAAGACTTGATCTTGAACTCCAACCAGCTTACTGGAAACATCCCGAATGAGATAGGGAAATGTAAGAGCCTCAAGAATCTTGTCATATTCGATAACCAGTTAACCGGAAACCTCCCAGCTGAACTGGGACAGTTGCAAAACCTTGAAGTTATCCGTGCTGGTGGAAACAAGGACCTCAGTGGAAAGATTCCAAACGAGATAGGAGACTGCAGTAACTTGACGGTTCTTGGTCTAGCTGACACGAAGCTATCTGGATCGCTCCCTAGCTCATTGGGTAAGCTAACCAAACTACAAACACTATCTATATACACTACTATGCTCTCTGGTGAAATCCCACCAGAGATTGGCAACTGTTCTGAGCTTGTCGAAGTGTACTTGTATGAGAATAGTCTTTCCGGTTCGATCATACCAGAATTCGGAAAACTTAAAAAGCTTGAAAAATTGTTGCTTTGGCAGAATAATTTTGTTGGGGGTATTCCTGAAGAAATAGGAAACTGTACTAAATTGAAAATGTTTGATGTTTCTTTGAACTCGTTGTCGGGTATAATCCCATGGTCTGTTGGTTATCTAGTTGAGTTAGAAGAGTTCTTGATCAGTAACAACAATATATCTGGTTCGATACCTATGGTTATATCAAATGCTGTTAGTCTCAAGCAGTTGCAGCTTGATACTAATCAAATATCGGGTTTAATTCCTACTGATATTGGAAAGTTGCAAAATCTTGAAGTGTTTTTCGCTTGGGATAATCAGCTTGAAGGAAGCCTACCTTTGAGTTTGGGTAATTGTAGTAATCTTCAAGCACTAGATATGTCCCATAATTCACTCACTGGTAGTATTCCCTCAGGTTTGTTTCAACTACAAAACCTCACCAAATTGCTTCTGATTTCAAATGATATTTCTGGCTCAATACCTAAAGAGATTGGGAGTTGTGTATCGTTAGTGAGGTTGAGGTTGGGAAATAACCGCATCACTGGTGAAATCCCAAAAGAAATAGAGGGTTTGAAGAGTATAAACTTTCTTGATTTGTCAGGAAATCGGCTTTCTGGGGCAGTCCCTGATGAGATTTCTGGCTGTACAGAGTTGCAAATGGTAGATATCAGCAATAACATGTTAGAAGGCTCGTTGCCAAATTCCTTATCGTCTTTATCTAGTCTTCAAGTTTTGGATGTTTCAAATAATCAATTTTCTGGTCCGATTCCTGCTAGTTTGGGACGGTTAGTTTCTTTAAACAAACTTGTATTGAGCAAGAACATGTTCTCTGGATCAATCCCAATTTCAATTGGTTTGTGTTCGAGTCTCCAGTTGCTTGATTTGAGTAGCAACGAGTTGACTGGTGAAATCCCAAAAGAGTTATGCAACATTGATGCACTTGAGATTGCATTAAACCTGAGCTGCAACAGACTATCAGGACCTATGCCAATTCAAATATCTGCACTCGACAAGCTTTCTCTTATTGACATGTCATACAACATGCTTGATGGAAACTTGAGTTCACTCTCTCATCTTGACAACCTTGTCTCCTTAAATATTTCACACAATAATTTCAGTGGCTTTCTACCCGACACCAAGCTCTTCAGGCAGTTATCTGATATGGATATTGTTGGGAATCAAGGGTTATGTTCTTTTGGGAAAGACTCGTGTTTCTTGAGCAATGTTGGCAAAACAGGTAATGGAAAAGATGATTATAGATCAAGGAATACCATGAGACTAAGGATTGTGATTGCAATGCTCGCTCTTTTCACAATTGCAATGATGATAATGGGAATTGTTGCGGTTTTAAGGGGGAGGAAGAATATGCTTAAGGGTGATGACGATTCTGAGTTAGGCGACTCGTGGTTATGGCAGTTTACCCCATTTCAGAAGCTTAATGTTTCGGTGGATCAAATTCTGAAATGCTTAGTGGACGTAAATGTGATTGGAAAAGGGTATTCAGGGGTTGTTTATTGTGCTGATATGAACAATGGTGAGAGCATAGCTGTGAAGAAGCTGTGGCCGTCAATGATAGTTACTAGCGGTTGCAACCAAGATAAATCAGTAGTTAGAGACTCTTTTTCAGCAGAGGTGAAAACTTTAGGCACAATACGACACAAAAACATTGTGCGATTCTTGGGTTGTTGTTGGAACCAAAAGACAAGATTGCTCATGTATGATTACATGCCTAATGGGAGTTTAGGTAGCCTCCTTCATGAACGGAAAGGCAGTACTTTAGAGTGGGAGTTAAGGTACCGAATCTTGCTAGGAGCAGCACAAGGGATTGCTTATTTGCACCATGATTGTGTTCCTCCAATTGTTCACAGGGACATCAAGGCCAATAACATTCTAATTGGTCTAGAATATGAGCCATATATCGCAGATTTTGGACTCGCAAAGCTTGTTGATGATGGGGATTTTGCTCGGTCCTCTAAAACAGTAGCGGGTTCCTATGGATACATCGCACCAGGGAAACATTTCTTATCCTTTCTACCTCCTATAATATAAACGTCTATACATACTATTTTTTGGGATTGTGTTTTAAGGAAAATCATCTTACTGCTGCATTTAGGCTGGCCACAGTAAGGAGGTCGACCGAGTCGGTGGTAGAGGTCGATCTCGGTCGTCCTTGCTGTGGTTACTCGGTCGCTCGATGACAAAATACGAAATGGGTCAGGGTCACGACCGATTCCCATTTCCATTTTGTTTGGCTTTTTGATCCATGTTACCCCTCTTGTGTGTGTTATGACTGCGTGTTTAAGTGTGTGAAGATGAAGTTTGCCTTTTTTTTTGCTACTGAGTGTGCATATATGACGACAAAAGATGAAGTTTATCTTTTTACAAAAATTATTTTTGTAATGTTTTAAAATTAAATTTTTATAGTTGAAAAAGTTGAAAAAATAAAATTGAACTTGGTCGCCCTTACTGGGGCACCCAATCGCCTGCAGGTCGCTGAAGAGAGAAAGCTGACGTGGCAGGGAAAAATGGAAGGATTGGGTCGCCTTACTGTAGGTAGCCTTATAAACACAAGTAAAACTCAAAAACTATGTTTGCAAATCCCTTTTGGTTATTCTCAGCACTATAAGCACATTTTTAGATACTTTGTAAAAACACCATTTTGCATATTCATAATCCCAAACACCTACCAGATAAAACAAAATTTACCAACAAAACTAAGACAAACAAAACTGCATTAGTTATCTGATAATTTAAGCGTTTAGCGATTAAACAGATTTCCGTAATGTTCCACATTAGTACATGGGTCGCATTAAATGTAGATTTCCTTAATGTTTTTACACTACTTAAGTGGGAAATAAAGCAAATTACATGTCTAATGTACTAAACTCTTTTTACCAAAGCAACTCTTTTCCGGTACAAATGTTTCACAAAAAGAAAGAAAAAGAAAGAAAGAAAAAAAAAACTTGTAATACCGTATCTAACAGTTCAACTTTGTAACGCTGCAGAATACGGTTACATGATGAAAATAACCGAGAAAAGCGACGTATACAGCTACGGAGTCGTCATACTCGAAGTCCTAACTGGGAAACAACCAATCGACCCAATAATACCAGACGGATTACACATAGTAGACTGGGTCCGAAAACAAAAACTAAAACCCAAACTTCTCGACCAAAGCTTATTATCTCAACCCAAATCCGACATTGAAGAAATGACACAAACGTTAGGCATTGCATTACTATGTGTTAACTCATCACCAGAAGAAAGACCGACGATGAAAGATGTCGCTGCAATGTTGAAGGAAATTAAAAGGGACAGAGATCATGATCATCTTTTGAAGAAAAATGGTGTTCCTGCTATGACCTCATCGTTTTACTCTTCTTCGTCTAATACAGGGTTTAAGTGAAATTCAATGTTTTAGTTTGCTTTGATAGAGTAATAAATAGGTTTCTTCTAAAAAAGTTATTATGTTTTTCTTGTCCCTCTGATATTTAGAAGTTTTATGCACATGAGTAGATTTAAGACTCGCCCGATGAATGGATAGTTTCATGAATTTGTGTATTAAAAAGAAAGAATACGGGTATTTTCACTATATAAGTATGAAATATTCTACATAACTTTATAAAAATATGTTACTTAACAACCTTGGAGAAAATTTACATTCATGGTCAGCCAAACGCCAGGATAGGTTGTCCGATCTGGTATTGAAGCCGAATACAGAGGAGTAGCCAATGTTGTGACTGAGACTACCTAGAATCACAATTTGCTACACGAACTCCATGTGTTGATACAAAAGTTGGGCGTTCCTTGTTTGGATTCCTTTCCTCGTATCAATTGGATGATATTGCTTGAGACCTGCGCACTAAGAAAGCAACAAACACCGTTAGGCTTATCGAGGGATTGTTTCCCCCGATTATCCTCCGGCGTGAGAGTAAGTAATCGTGTTTTAGGGTTGTGATGAATTAGGGTTTGTAAGTCATACCATTGTGAGAGCTATGACGCCCTCTATATATAGACACGAAATCCTTGTTGGTTTCATGTTCCGCAAACCTTGGTGTATCCCGCGTATCGCGGATATTTGATACACATCCTATAATTAGGAGATATCATTATCACATTCCTAAATAAGCATTGGGCTTGGGCCTTGTGGGCCAAAGCCGTATAATTGGTAGTCCAATTATTATTAAACTGGCCCACGCGTAGTGGACTTACGTATTGGTATTGTTTACCAAACGGGTTCATGACCCGGTGTAGACTATACGTCATCATGTCCCCCCAGTCTAGTGTGCGCAGGGTAAAACCTGCGGTCGCTAGACTTAAACCGTGTCCAAGTGATTCCCGACTCGTGCGCGGGAAGAATTCGAATTTATACCGCCAAAAAACGCATAAAATGCACCTAGCCCCAAAAAGTGCAATTCACGTACCTCGGGAAGTAGAGAGGCTATCCACGTGTCCTGTACCGTTACAACTCCCATCCACATGATTTGAGTTAGTGGGATCCACGTGTCAAGTATCTGTGGTGGGTGAGAAAAGTATATAAACCTTCCCCGCTTTTACTGTGTTTATCACGGTAAAAGCGTTCTTTCATTTTCACAAAACTATCCAACTCTCCTTTGCAACCCTACTTCTTTACGCATAGGTAATTAGCGCTTGCGCCGTCAAAGATAAAAAATGGTCCTCCAACTTAGCGACTGTCACTCTGACCTAACCGCGGATGAACTGAGGCAGTTCACCTCGGATTATTATATCCCTTTGGATCTGCACCCAGAGGTGCCAGATCCAAATGACACCATGGCGGACTTCCCCGCGGGGAAGGTGGGGCTATACACGCGCTTTTTTGAATGGGCGAACCAGCGCGTGCCCATAACCGTGTTATTGAGGGATATCCTCAATTATTACGAGCTCCATATCTCCCAGTTGCATCCTATTGGCGCTGGGAAGATCTCGAATTTTGATGTCAACTGTCGCTTATTAGCGATTCCTCCCACCCTCCACCTATTCCGTGTGTTCTATCGCACGTCGT
>LBNU01027620.1:45539-66099 GCA_014162995.1 Artemisia annua | reverse complement strand
TGGAGTGGAGAACTTTAGGGTTAAACCTTAGTACGTGTATTACAGTACTTAGAGGTTTTTTTCCTAACCCCTTTAACTTGCCATGTTTTATCCAAGATAAGTCTGTTTAGTATTCATACAATATGTCTATGTGTTGTGTGATATTTATACTTGTCTGTCTTCTTTCAACATGCTAGCCTATATTTTACTTGTGTTTGGCTTAGATCTAATGAAACCATAACTAATTGTTTATGGGGGTATTTTCATGGTGATGTGTATTGTTGTGATTTGTTTGGGTGAATTATTTCATCTTAGCGGTTAGACTAAGAGAAAACTGCTAACCTTCCGTCATACGGTAACAAGCTTATGAAATTTCAATCGTCTTTAGAAACGTGAATCGTATGTGCGTTAATCGATTTTAAGGTAGTATGCATGCATAGGTTGCTATCGGTGAGCTCTTTATGATAGGAATGCTTGACGTATCGTCATAGAGTGGATTGTAGGTAACTTTGTTATACGAGTTAGTGAATTGAACTGCACTCCCTAGATTCTTTGTTAAGGAATACACGCGGGTCTATCCCACGCAAACTCAACATTACTAATTACATGGTAAAAGATAGTTAGGGAGTAATGAAATCTAAGTAAACACTATTCTCCACCACTGATTTTCTCAAAACCAAAAAATACAAAAATATAAGTAGTATAAAAGTAGATAACTTGGGTTAGTTGACTAGCAACTAATTCCGCCCTTTCCTCCAAAACCAGAGATTTTACCTGCTTTCATAAAATATAAAAATACAAAAAGAATATTCCTCCACCCTTAGACCTGGATTAGAGTAGCCTTTAGCCTAACGAACACTATTCCCTGCGAGAGAACGATCAATCCCCCGGTACTTGCAACTACACTATACTACATCGGTCAGGTACACTGCCTGGTGGGGATTGCAAGCTTCTCGAGATCCCTCGAGAGGTAAAACGTAGTGCGTGTTGCAATCCACGCGCATCAGACTGCTAAAAAAGGTTTGTTGATTTAGTTGTAATCTACCATGAAACTGCTCAAGTGCCTTGGGCTGAAAAGCCTTTAGAAGTGGGAGAAACAAGCAAGAAAGCTGAGGCCATGGACCTGCTAGGCCTGAAGGACAAGAGGGTGAAGGATGGAGCAATAGAGACAAGTCAGAACCATTTTGGTGTCAGGCTAGAAGGTGAAGATGAAGAACAACACAGCAGTCAAGGAAGTAATGACTTTGATGTCATTACTTGAAGATTACAGCAAGTAGACTCATGAAGAATTTGATGCTAAAACAATAGGGGGGAAATTGTTAGCCTTTTTTTAATGTATTGGATCAAATGTTTAGTGTTTAATGTTAAGACAATAATAGTTAAGTATATATTTAGTTTTATGGATTGTATTTGGGTCGAATTAGGCCTGCAACATGGGTCCAAATCTGATAACCCAAACATGCCCATCGCAGGCAGTTATGATAGTTAGTTGTAATCAGTTTTATCTCGAACAAACACAACATTTGAGTAAAGCATTGCATCGTTTAGGTTTATATAAATATGTGATTTTCGACCTGTGAAAATCACAACAACCTTTTGTATCTATAAAGTCAAGTTTAGTATACTTTTTACCCGTTATTGTTTCATTGCAAAATTTCCACAAAAACACGCAACTTTCACAAACATGAAGCACATGTTGAAAGAATGAATTGTAGTCTCTAAACCTGTGAACACGTACTGATATTATTTGAGAGGTGAATCACTTTATCATTTCTGCACGAAGTCTACTTCATAAAGCAACCCATAAGCTAAATAACAAACTGTTCCAAGTGGCCTTGTGGAAAGTAAAAAACGTCTTCCCCTTCACGAGGGACATAAGCATAAGGGCAGCGACATAAAAAACGACAGCAAGAGTCGCACCGATTATAAAAGGTTTGGTTACCTTTTTAGCTCAGAGGTATACTTTAATAGGATGGAAGAAACATTGGAGAAATAACGTTGGTATGGTGAAGTAAGTATATGTAGCAGCCAAACTAGCTACTTTTGGGTCTTGACCAAAAAACACAAGTATCGGCTTTGCATTCAGCCACATAAAAGGATGAGTATGGTCTGATGAAAGGTTCGGGCCATAAGTGAGAAGTTACGAGCCCCGAAAGCTTGCGACGTGATCCCATCCATAGCCATACCCAAACCACTAATCACTGAAAACCCAGTGACGTTGAAAAATGCCATGGAAAGTGATGCACCGGCTAATTCTGTTTTTCCAACACCAAGACATATGTCGAGATACAAGACTTACTAAATATGTGAAGACCTGTGAAAATCATGGTTCCAGCTACCGCAAATAGTAGTTTAATTGATTCTAGCACCTGAGATATTTTGCACAATAAGCAACTTGACTATGCACTTGCCACAATTCCTTCTACTATGTTTTGGTTGAAATATCCGAAAAACATGAAATCCTATGATCAACATAGGTGAAAACATGGGGAACAATAGTGAAACAAACAGCTAAGATTATTCATTTTGCTGACAATGGGGAATCAAACTAAAACACCATTCAAACAGGTTTTCTAAATTTTAAACTAGTCTATGTAGATAAACTCCAGTTTCCATACAAAACTATAGATGGAAAACTAGGCCATATTTTCTTCAGGTAAACAGCCCCTAAGCATTCTTAACTGCAGTAGAAGTCTAATAGAATGAATTCAAAATCCGCGGCATTAATAATAGGGAAAATTGTAAAAGTAAAGGTGATGGACAATGCCAAAAGTATGCCCTACTTTCTCAACCCTAAAGAGGACTTGGATATCCAGCTTATAACTAACACTGTGTCCTTTATATTTTCCAAAAATATAACTCACTCTTTTTTGTCAATAACTAAGCAATCATTGTTGGTAAATAATGAGCCTATGTTATATTTTGAATAGATAGAAATGGAAAATTGGGTATTTTATGTTTACCTTCCACGGCAAATTTGGTATTTATGTTACTGACTGAATGCACATTTTATTTCCCAAGACACCTATGGATAGTAAACAAAATCCAGTTCATACACAGATCATTGTCTACTTAATGTAACAAAAAACGATTTTTGAAACCAGTCAATCAAACTGCAGATTTATTCTTCGATTAACACAGTAAACCTTTTTGTTATACTAGATTTTAACATGTACTTCAATTAACACAGTTTAGATAGCCACACTAATCTAGGCAAAACAAATTATTAAATTATAATACCTTTTTGTTATACTAAATTTAAGCATAATCGAACCTTGGTTCTAACAAGGAAGGTTTTGTCTGCCGCAATTATGAGATCATGAGAGAGGTTTGTGAAAATTTTTGACCTACTGGTTTGCTCAATATTACACTACTGGTTTGCTCAATCTAAAACCCTATTAATTTAGGGTTTTCTCAATATTACACTACTGGTTTGCATGCTGGGTTAGTCGTGTGCTATTGTTACTGGGTTTTTGATGCGCGTGGATTGCAACACGCACTACGTTTTACCTCTCGAGGGATCTCGAGAAGATTGCAATCCCCACCAGGCAGTGTACCTGACCGATGTAGTATAGTGTAGTGGCAAGTACCGGGGGATTGATCGTTCTCTCGCAGGGAATAGTGTTCGTTAGGCTAAAGGCTACTCTAATCTAGGTCTAAGGGTGGAGGAAGATTCTTTTTTGTATTTTTATATTTTTTTGAAAGCAGTAAAATCTCTGGTTTTGGAGGATAGGGCGGAATTAGTTGCTAGTCAACTAACCCAAGTTATCTACTTCTAAGCTACTTATATTTTTGTATTTTTTTGTTTTAGAGAAAATCAGTGGTGGAGAATAGTGTTTACTTAGATTTCATTACTCCCTAACTATCTTTTACCATGTAATTAGTATGTTGAGTTTGCGTGGATGACGGGTGTATTCCTAACAAGTCGTAGGGAGTGCGTTCAATTCCCTAACTCTATAAGTTCCTACCTCACTCTATGACGATACGTCAAGCATCCTATCATGAGCTCACCGATAGCAACCTATGCATGAAATACTACCTTAAAATCGATAACGCACATACGATTCACGTTTCTAAAGACGTTCAAGCTTGTTACCGTATAGGAGATTAGCCAGTTTTCTCTAGTCTAACGTAGATGAAACATTCATCCAAATACAATCACAACATACACATCACATGATAATCAATAGTTAGGTTTCATTAGATCTAAGCAAACACAAAGTAAATTAGCCTAGCATGTTAAAAGAAAGACAAGTACAAGCATAAATCACACAACACATAGACATATTGTATGAATAAAGACTTATCTTGGATTAAACATGCAAGTTAGAGGGGTTAGGATACCCTCTAAGGTCACTAATACACGAACTAGGGTTTAACCCTAAAGTTCTTCACACCAAAATTCGACTCTAGTTCTCCAAAGTTATATAAAGTAAAGAAAAATCGTTCTATATATATAGAAAACGCGGGCTGACGGCGTCAACCCAATAGGTGACGTCGTCAGCTCGGCGATTAGGGTTTTCAGACGGCCTTCCTTGACGTGGTCATAATTGCTGGTTCCAGATCTGACGGCCTTGGTTGACGGCGTCACCAATTTGCACTACGAACTCTCTGGCCCGTCACGAGTATTTTTCCAATTCTGGACTTCACTTGTTCCTGACGGCGTCACCTTGTAGAGTGTGACGGCGTCACCTTCTGTAATCTTCAAGGTCTTTTGAGTTTTTGTTGTTTTCCGCACTTTTTCACTCCGAAAACGCCCGAAAATGCTTCTTTTGTGATTTTCCCTTCAAAAGTACCTAAAATGAGAAAAGAAACGACTTTGGGTGAAATCCAAACCAAAAACATACGAATTAGGACTCAAATCGACCCCTAAAAACGTAACATTTTTCGTCTCATCAGTTTTGTTCGTTTGTGGGTTTTGAGAGATGGATAAGGGTTTTTTGATTAACGCGAATAATAGTGCTTCTAAATCTGGTTCCAATGTTGGCAAATCAGGTGGAAGTGGTGTTGGTGTTGGCAGGTTCTCGACTAGCTTGGCCGATCAAGCTAGTCTAAAGAATGAAGGTAGTAGTGTTACGACATGTGTTACGAGTGGAAGTGGTGCAACGTGTATAGGTGGGAATGGTGATAAGGGTCCCGAGCCTATTATCACCGATTGGACTGATGATGATGGTGATGTGAATTTATCAACACGTGTGGATCGGAACGTGCATGTTATACCCATGCATAAGGTTGTTGTCGAGAGTACTGATGTGACGTGTGTTGGTTCGGGTAATACGAATCCAATGGCTGCTACTACTTCGACGAATGATAAGATTGCTAATGATGGTAGTGTTAAATCTAATGAGCATGTGGGTACGGAATCGGTTCCAAAGGTAGATTCTCCTATTTCTTTTGCCAATATCATTAATGCTACTCGTATGGTTCCGAAAGTGAATTTTAGAGCATTGATCAATGAGAATCGTGTGGATAATCATTACACAATGTTGCCTATGGCTGCTATGAAGAAGTTCTTAGGTAGGTATGATAACACACTTGTTGGTTACTTTCTTGGTAAGACCATTGCTTTTCCTTTAGTTCAGAGTTATGTTACTAATACATGGGGAAAATTTGGCTTGCAAAAGCTGATGAAGAATGATGATGGAGTGTTTCTTTTTAAGTTTGCTACGAAGGATGGTGTGGATTGTGTTCTGGAATGAGGTCCTTGGATTATACGTAACTCGCCCCTTATTCTAAACAAATGGACTTCCACTTTATCCCTTAATAGGAGCGAGGTAAACAAGGTACCTGTTTGGATCAAAATGCATAAGGTTCCTTTGGTTGCTTATTCTGAGGATGGTCTGAGCTTGATTGCTACGCAAGTAAGGAAACCTATTATGTTAGATGGTTATACAAGCTCTATGTGTGTCGAGTCTTGGGCCGTATTAGTTTTGCTCGTGCTTTAGTTGAATTAAGCGCGAATTCAGAATTCATAAGCCATGTTACAATAGCAATTCCAAATGAAGAAGGTAATAGTTTTACTACTAAAATTATTAATGTTGAATATGAATGGAAACCTCATCATTGTGTTAAATGTAAAATCTTTGGACATTCTTTGATTGAATGCCCAAATCGTGTTAAGGAGGCTATTCGTAGTAATACTAATGTGGCAAAAAAGGCTTCTGAAGCTTCTACTACTTTGGATAAGACGGATGATGGTTTCGTTGGGGTTAGCAACAGTAAGAGTAAGGGTAAGAATGTGGTTGCTCCTGCTCGGCCTATTGGGGGTGTTCAACTTAATAAGCCTAAACCAAAATTTTGGCGACCTGTCTCGAAGAAGCCGGTTGCTAAAAAGGATAAAATCACTAATGAGGCAAGTACGAGTGGGAATGTTATTTCTACATCGAATCCATTCGATTCTCTTGATGTGGCTGATACCGATGATAATGATATTCCTTGTGCAACAACTGTTTCTCCTAAGGATGGGGCTTATTTGGAGGTTTCTAAGGGTGGACATGAAAGTACTACTCCTATAGTTGAGAGAATAGGGAAGATTGAAAAGTTTATTATTGAATGGAAAGTTACTCTTGTGGATGATGATGGTAAACCTCTTAAAAAGGTTGATTCTTTGACTAGGATGGGTAATCCATTCTCTAAGGTGGGCAATGTGTTAGTTTCTGACAACGATGATGATGAAGTTTTTGATGATCACATTGGAACGTTGTATTCTGGAAGTGGAGGTAAGGAGCAAAGTCTTTATAAGCAACGAAAAGCAGATACGGGTGATGGCAACAATTATGATGTTGACGATTTTGGCCTCTCTCCCGCACAAATAAAGTCTGTCGGACTTCAAGACCTTTGTTTTAACTAGGTTGTTTTATGTTTTTGCATAAAATTTTCTGATGATTATTATTTTATGTTGTGTTTTATTTACTACTCTTATTGGTTGTAGCTAGTTGTCATTTATGGCCTGTCATAAATGATTTAGTGGTTGTGTCAAGCGATTGCTTGCAGTTAATGTGGTACTTCAGCCACATTCCATTGTACTTAAAAATTTTTGTGGAGTAATATATTTTACCGGGTGGAATACCCTTTACCCAAATTTTTTTTGACCTAATCAATCAATAATAACCTACATTTACGAACGGTTTTTCAAAAAGAAAGATTGTGATATTTCTATATTACCCCCTCCAACTTTAGAAGATTAATATTTAAATTTTAGTTTAATTACAATTATTTCACAAGTAATTTCAGCCATTGATCAAATATTTAATGATTGAGTTTGGTTCTCGCTGTTCTCGACCTTTTTCTGGTGTATGACGCAACTAAATACTTGAATCAATGCATCATAATCCAATGAAGACAAATTTCATTCTAGCAAATAAAAAGATCAGTAACATACATGTTGAAGGTGACCTTGAGGAACGTAATACATTTGCACCCCCAAAGGATCCTGAGAAACATGAATTATATCAATCATCGTAGCAGTTACACTAATGATTTAAATATATGTATATGAAATTATGATCAGATTTTAAAAAACACGGGAGGGAGGTTATATCATTTCTCACCAAATTCTTTAGAGACTTTCTAAGCCGTGGGAGATTCTTCATACATTTCATGATTTGAGGTGTAAAATTGTGGAGGTGGAAATGCCTGGTATATAAACCATACCAATTAGATACAAGTAGGTAAAATCATAGATTCGATAGAAAGTAGCTCACTATAAGAAGAATGTATTCCAAATCAAAAAATATAAAACCATCATCTAAGACTAAAGAAAGTAAATACGAATAGTTTTAACTCATTTAATATAGCAACAGTTATTAAAGTTCAAAGGTCGGTAGGTTCATCCAAGCCGTTCGAGCATGTCACCCTAGTTGCCTGTTGCCTAATCAACTAAATTTGTCACTTACGCAAAAGATGTGCTCAAATAAAGGTATCTCATGACGCAAAATGGCCTTTTTTTTCTTTTTTTTTTTAAATTGCTAGTTCTACGAAGTGGTTAACTTTCTGACCATGAATTCCGCCCAACAATTTTATTTATGTGAAAAACATTGTATGAAAATCTGCGTGGTAAAATGATTCAATCAAATTACAAATTATTAATCCGCACAAAGGAGCATGTGTCATTCGATAAAAAAAAATCTCATCCCAAAATACTCATGCGCCCAATCTCATTTCCATTAATACAACTCAACTGTAACGTTGTGCTCCCCTGAGCGTTCAAAGCAAAATATGAATCAAAATGAAATTGATCACGCGAAAATAATATTATAAATTAGTTATAATAATGGAATAACACTTGAAAAAAGGTAGTCGCCCATGGATCAGTCGAGTCGGAAACCAAGGTATAACCAAAACAAATAAACATAAAGAATTGTAATATCACGTAAGTGGAAATAATATGATGCAATATGATATTCTAGATCTGTCGTATTACAATAATATTGTAATATTGATAATTATATATACACTAGTTTTTAAAAAATATTTAATTCACAATTTTCAAATAAAGTATTATTTCATGTCTTTTGAAAATGAATTTATTAAATATAACAAATTATTATAATGAGATGTAATATCACGTAACAGGAAATAATATGATGTAATATGATATTCTAGATATACCGAATTGCAATTACTATTTTAATATTGAGAATTATATATACACTTGTTAATATCTTTCGAAAAGGAATATATGAGGAAGAATATACGAACTTGTTATGGTTATTTCGTTTGAGGGTGTCTGAGTATAAAGTAGAAAATAACCCATAAATGAGTCAAGTGCGTAATTAGTGGTATAGTTAAAACATTAGAGAGTTTGAAGAGAGATAAAAAATACAAACCAGAGTTATGTAACCACTTCGTTAGTTATTAAGATTTGTTTTCATTAAAATATGTAACCAAATCTGATGTATCCATCTTTTGTTTGTGATATAAAAATTACCACTCTTGAAAAATTTATATTAAGATTTCCATTAATTTCATAACAGAATGTCCGTCAACTCCGTAAGAGATAGTTAACCAGCTTCCCGGGATTCAAGTTTTGCGAAAGCCCTTTATTAGTTACCATCCCCTTCGCTGACAACCTCTCATTTGTTTGACTAATCGCCGGGTAAAAGTTGCGTATGATGCGTGGTTTTGTGACCTTACAACAGGTTTTACCTCTCGAGGGATCTCAAGAGGCTTACAACCCCACCAGGCAGTGTACCTGACCGATGTAGTATAGGATAGTGGTAAGTACGGGGGATTGATCGTTCTCTCACAGGGAATAGTGTTCGTTAGGATAGAAAAGCTAATCTAATAGGTCTAAAGGTGGAGGGAAGATTCTTTTTGTATTTTTATATTTTTTAGAAAGCAATTAAAATCTCAGTTTTTGGAAGAAGGGCGGAATTAGTTGCTAGTCAACTAACCCAAGTTTACTACTTTTGCAAATTAAAATAAATAAATATCTAAACTATTATGGTTGTGAAAACAATATGGAGAAAGTTGTGTTTACTTAGATTTCATTACTCCCTAACTATCTTTTACCGGTTAATTGATATATGTGTTATTTGTGTGGATGAAGGGTGTATTCCTAATAACTCTTGGAGTGGCATACATATCTGTCCAATTCTATGAGCTCTTATCTCGCCCTATGCCATGCACGGCACAACCATAGGGGTTGTAAACAGTGGCTCATGCGTTAAATACTACCTTAATAGCCTAGTATGCATTGACTACATGTTTCCCAAGACGTTCAAGCACGTTACCATAAAGGAGGTTGGCCAGTTTTCTTGAGCCTAACATCGATGAAACAATCATCCCAACAAACAACAACACACATCAATCAACCAATAATCAATAGTTAGGTTTCATTAGATCTAAGCAAACACTAGAGAATTTAGCTACTCATGTTAATCAAAAGACAAGCAAGATAGATAGACAACCACCACATAGACATATTGATTGAATTAAAGTGAAGATTTATCTTTTATTAAGCACTAGGGTTCCAAGGGTTGGAGACCCTAAACGTCACAGAAAATTCGTCTTTAGGGTTTGCCCTAAAAGTTCTCCACAATGTTCCACACTAATGAATGAAAATTTGGAAAATATATATAGAAAATACATTGGGACGGCGTCAGCTTTTAGACTCTGACGCCGTCACCTCGCCGACATTAGGGTTCTCGGATGGCCTAGATCCATTTGGGACGTGGTCAGCTTGTAAATCCTTCTGGGCCGTCTCTCTTTAACTTAACACGTGACGGCCTACACGTTTTAATGCTTGACGCCATCAGGTGTAATTTCTTCAAAACTTTCTGGCCTGTCGTTTGATAATTGAATTCCACTCTTTTGTCATCCTTGCTGACGGCGTCACCTTGTGACTCCTGACGCCGTCAGGTTGTAATTCCTGCTTTCTTGAGACTTTGTCGTTTTCTTTACTTTTATGCTCCAAAAACGTCCAAATATGCATGTTTTCCGGAATTCCTCTCCAAAGTACCTAAAATGACAAAAGGAACGATTTAGGGCAATATTTGATCACATTTATACGAATTAGGGCTTAAATGACCCCCTAAAAGCGTAACACTTTTCGTCTCATCAAATACCCTTACACTTGAGATTTGATTGTCCTCAAGCAAATGAGCTTTTATTCCAATCAAAATATGAGTTAGGGGTCATTTAGCACGAATATAAAAGTAATTACAACAAATAGTCATTAAACCCTAATCATAATAAGCACGGAAATCATACACTAGCACCTCACAAATAGTGTTTGGATTCTCACATCTCTCAAGTGTCATAAAGTTTTATATCTCATAAGTGGAAACGGAAAATAACACTCACTACCTGTCATAGCAAATAGATTACCATAGGCTTGGGAAAGGATCAATTACTCCTCCACTAGGCGTAAGCACCTAAGATAAACTATCAAAGAGGGCTTTATAAAGGGTTGTAACGTAAGGTGTAGAGATATGATAACATGGTTTGGTTGGAATAAGGGTATTTAGTGGTGGCAAGTTAATTACCATTATCAAATACATGCACTCTACATCGTTGCTTAAGTCAAGACTCGACTCGATCTTAGTCTAAAAATGAAATAACAAAAACTAAAAAGAACATAAAAGGAAACGGGATGGTAGTTCGTATGTTTTTCTTCTTCTTTTTCATATTTTTTTGTATTTTTCTTGATTTTTTCAATTTTTTTTTTCATACACTCTAGCCCTACCATCCAAAATAATACATCATAGGGGAGTTGCATTCCCCTTACACTTGAATCGTTACATAACTTTACAATCACTATTCTAATGACTCGAATTAAGATAATCGAAAAACTTGGAGTACTTTTAAAATATTTAGCACGTATGGGGGTAATAATGTTGCTCTTCCCCATTACTTTATCACGCTAGTACTTTACCCATGAGTCCCAATCGTCCCAAAACAATATGTACAAGGATATGACTTAACTTAGCACCCATGTAATTGACCGGATAATTAACTAAGGGTTTAACAAATGTTTTCACAATAATGCACCAAAGGTGGATGCATACAAGGTGGGCTAAGGCGATTTGGGTGTACATTTAGTGGGGTGTAACAAATTCTCACTTTGAGTAAGATGCTCAAAGGTCGAAACGAAAGGATAGGCTCGGAGGGGTGTACTGGGGGTATCGTGTACCAAAAGCGGATACAACGCAAAGGGTGTGGGAAAATTACTTGACCAATGTAGCCAACGTAATTATAACAAAAACACGGGTGTAAAACATTGGGTTAATCCTAATGCCTCTTATCATGTAGTAAATCTTAACTACATGAATGTAGTCTCACTTGTGGATTTGAGATGGTCCTAACGCAAGTTCTAGAATCTAAATGCTACCGGTACACACATCATAGCACCAAAGATGGGTGCTTTTGCTACCAATTCTAGGGGCGAACCTCACATATTTGGGGTGGAAAATTTTTTAGTGGTACGGTTTTGTGCTAGTCATACAATTTCCTATCCATGAGACGCTTATTAAGATCAAGGTTTCAGTTCTAAATGTTGTAAAAAATTTTAAATTGGCGCTAAAATTTCCCTAACAAACATTTCTCTTGGTTTTATTACAAATTTACTATCAAACAAAGCAAAACATCAAGCGTAAGTATATTCTCAACGGTGCTTTCATTTACCCCCCTTACACTTAAACCGAACATTGTTCCCAATGTTCAAATAAAAGACATAAAAGTAAATAAGATGAAAGAATGAAATCAAATACTCCCCTGAATCGTTTGTTGTGGATAGTGAAGTAACACGGTTAGATCTTCTTCCAAGATAGACGAACGTTCAAAGCTTCCCTTCCAAAATAATAAACGTCTTCTTGTCCAAAATAACCTGTTAATCCTGAAAAAGATAAAGGCCAACCTCGCGTAAAATCGGCGGTATAATCTATATACTAGGATATAATGCTTGTGGAATAAATATATTGCAGAATTCCTGGAGATTATAAGTTAAAGAATTAACAAAACTTTTTAGTTTTCCGGAAAAATACAAAACTTTCAAAAATTGCAGAAAATTTTAACCTGACTCCGTCAGGTATTAACCCTGACGCCGTCAGAATGATCTGACAGAATCCTCATGTTAAGCTTCCGGGAAAAATTCTGGAAAAACTAGATCTTACTTCCTGGAATTCCTGCAAAAATTCATTATGACTCGATACAAGCATTTGACTCAAACAAGTACTAATATGTAAGCTAATTTCGTTGTTTATGATTCATGTTCATTCGTTCTTTATTAACCGATTTAGATTTCCCTTACACTTAGCTTTTGCAAAATACCTTTATATGTAGTTAAGACGAAGTTAAAAACAAAATAAAGCATTTTCACAATTTAGTTTGAAGCATGAATCAATAACAAGAAATATAATTTACATACGGAAACAAATAAACACACAAAAACAAACAAAACATGGGTTGCCTCCCAAGTAGCGCTTTTATTTATTTACGAGTCTTGTAGCTAGACTCAAAGTCACCGTACGTTACGTGACTTCATCCCTCATTACAACGTAACCTTGATAGATGTAGTCCCCATCGCCCGGGTTATGATACCTCAACCGCTCCACACTTGCAGTGACTTCAGCTCCTCTCTTACTAACCAAGCTAACCATTCCAATCTCGTTTATGTTTTTTATTGTGAATGGTCCGTACCACCAAGGACTCGGTTCGTCGGTGGACGTCTTAGTTTCTAAGTGCCTTAGGAGAACTAAATCTCCTTCCGTGAATCCAATGTTGTTGTCGATATGCTTCTCATCACCCAAGGAATTCTCTTTATCATTCCTACTTTTTTCTCTCTTGCTTTCCTCATAATATTTAATCCTTGCCTCCCATGCAAGGATTTTCTCCTTAACATTACCTTGGAGTGCACCGGGATTTGCTTCTCCCTTCATCCGTAGATTAGCTTCTCTTATATATCGTGGAATTGTCAGGAAGCTTATTGTTTTCCTCCCCTTTCTGATTCGGATAGTATTGCTCTCGTAATCGATTTGTGCCTTCGTGGTCGCAAGGAATGGTAATCCAAGGATTATTGGCATATTTGCCTCACCTCTCTCAACGATCATGAAGTCAACCGGGTACATGAATCCAGCAACGTTAACTAACACATCTTCCGCGACTCCTAAGGGATACTCATACGAGTGTTTTGCAAAGGAAAGTTTGGTACGAGTCATTGAGGGTTGTTCATTCGTTAGTTGGACATAGACGGAGAATGGCATCAAATTCACATCGGAACCTTGGTCAGCTACCGCATCTAGGAATTTGAGTTTCCCAATCCGACATGGTACTTCAAATACCCCGTGGAACTCTTGCTTTGCGACTAGCTTTTGTCTTATGAGGCTTTCATACAGCTGGCCTCCGAGTAGGGCGTCGGATTTGTTGTTTGGTTTTGTTTCATCCTTTTCTTTGTGAGGTAGATGAGTACGTCGGTAATTCTCTACCTAATCGGTTATGGTCTCCTTATTTATTTCGTGCCTTAGGTAATGCCTAACTTGCTGAGATTCTGGCGTATCTACTTTTTGGCACTCATCGGGGGGCGCCTCCTCTTTGTCCCCGGAATTACATTCGCCGTTATTTGTGTCCTCCTTATCGAATGGGACGAGGTCGATCTTGTTGACCTCCATAGCTATCATTCTTTCCGGATTCGCGCGTTCGCTTTCTCGGATGACGGAAATGGTGTTTACCATTTTATCGTTGGGTATTTCGGCCTTCTTACGCAACAACACCTTATTCGGAGTTTTGCCTTCGTATATTCTTTCAAAAGTCCCATCATTTCCGTCATTTTCTCATCCATCCTCTCCTTTTGTTTATACATGGCTTCCTCAAATGTGGCCAATCGTTCAGAGTGTTTTTACATGTATTCTCTCATTTGAGTTTCGAATGTTGGGCTAAGCTCTTGAGGTGGTGAGCTTGGGCGACTATACCTATGAAAAGGCTTAGTGGCTTCCCTAAGAGGTGATTCGGATAATGGGGTATGCCCAACGCATGAAACTGAGTTGACGGTTGCTCTTTGTTGGCTCAAGTGCCTCTTCCGTTTTTCCATAAGATATTCAACCCTTCTTTCAAGCTCACTAATGCTTCCTTCGGTGATTTGGTTGGCTTTGTTGGGTGATGAGTATGTGCTTACCGCTGCGTGTACTTCGTGGGAGATTTGCCATAGTTCATCATCGTCGGATGCGAGCTCTTAAATGATTTCCTATGATTCTTCGGCGCTCTTATCATGCAGTTTGCCCCCAGCTGCTCGATCGATGGCACGCTTGGCATGGTAGTCAACATGGTCATAGAAGATTTGAATTTGAAGCCAGAGGTTGATGCCATGATGGGGGACTCTTTGGAGTAAGTCTTTGAATCGAATCCATGCTCCGTAGAGGGTTTCGCCTCGACGTTGCTCAAACATTAAGATATCCTTTCTTAGTTTGGTAGTTCTCCCCGGTGGGAAAAACTGAGCAAGAAAGCGAGTTGTGAGATCGTCCCAAGAGGTGATGGATCCTGCGGGAAGTCGCTCAAGCCATTGACTAGCTTGGTCCCGTAGAGAGAATTGGAAGAGACGCAATCGGGTCGTCTCTCGAGTTGCAACATCAAGGTCTATGGAATCTACGATTTTGAGGAAATCCTTGAGATGTTGGTTTGGATCTTCGGAACGAAGTCCATGGAATGCGCATCCGCTTTGCACCAACCGGATGGTGTCGGATCGCAAGGGAGTGACATTGGCTCCTTGAGTGAGCTCAATGGTGTTTCGATAGCCAAGGTGGCTAGGTCGGGAATACTCTCCTAAGGTGCGGGGTCTAGGAGGTTGGTTTGGTTGTGGTGGGTGGTTTGGTTGAATTGGGTTGTTGGGATCAAGGATGTTACCACCTTCCATGATGGCGGATGGCAAAGATTACGAACAAAAGCACGAAGAAATAGATAGACTAAAGAAGATCCTAGAAAATAAAATAAAAATCTCCCTAGAAAGGAATCTAATGAGTAGACCTAAAGAAATAAAAAATCTACCGAAACAATAACTATTCCCCGGCAACGGCGCCAAAAACTTGATGCGTGGTTTTGCAACCTTACAACAGGTTTTACCTCTCGAGGGATCTCAAGAGGCTTACAACCCCACCAGGCAGTGTACCTGACCGTAGTAGTATAGTATATTGGCAAGTACGGGGGATTGATCGTTCTCTCACAGGGAATAGTGTTCGTTAAGATAGAAAAAGTAATCTATAGGTCTAAAGGTGGAGGGAAGATTCTTTTTGTATTTTTATATTTTTTTTATGAAAGCAATTAAAATCTCGGGTTTTTGAAGAAGGGCGGAATTAGTTGCTAGTCAACTAACCCTAATTTACTACTTTTGCAAATTAAAATAAAATAAATATCTAAACTATTGTGGTTGTGAAAACAATATGGAGAAAGTTGTGTTTACTTAGATTTCATTACTCCCTAACTATCTTTTACCGGTTAATTGATATATGTNTTTTTGTATTTTTATATTTTTTTTATGAAAGCAATTAAAATCTCGGGTTTTTGAAGAAGGGCGGAATTAGTTGCTAGTCAACTAACCCTAATTTACTACTTTTGCAAATTAAAATAAAATAAATATCTAAACTATTGTGGTTGTGAAAACAATATGGAGAAAGTTGTGTTTACTTAGATTTCATTACTCCCTAACTATCTTTTACCGGTTAATTGATATATGTGTTACTTGTGTGGATGAAGGGTGTATTCCTAATAACTCATAGAGTGGCATACATATCTCTCCAATACTATGAGCTCTTATCTCGCCCTATGCCATGCACGGCACAACCATAGGGGTTGTAAACAGTGGCTCATGCGTTAAATACTACCTTAATAGCCTAGTATGCTTTGACTACATGTTTCCCAAGACGTTCAAGCACGTTACCATAAAGGAGGTTGGCCAGTTTTCTTGAGCCTAACATCGATGAAACAATCATCCCAACAAACAACAACACACATCAATCAACCAATAATCAATAGTTAGGTTTCATTATCTAAGCAAACACTAGAGAATTTAGCTACTCATGTTAATCAAAAGACAAGCAAGATAGATAGACAACCAACACATAGACATATTGATTGAATTAAAGTGAAGACTTATCTTTTATTAAGCACTAGGGTTCCAAGGGTTGGAGACCCTAAAAGTCACAGAAAATTCGTCTTTAGGGTTTGCCCTAAAAGTTCTCCACAATGTTCCACACTAATGAATGAAAATTTGGAAAATATATATAGAAAATACATTAGGACGGCGTCAGCTTTTAGACTCTGACGCCGTCACCTCGCCGACATTAGGGTTCTCGGATGGCCTAGATCCATTTGGGACGTGGTCAGCTTGTAAATCCTTCCGGGCCGTCTCTCTTTAACTTAACACGTGACGGCCTACACTTTTTAATGCCTGACGCCGTCAGGTGTAATTTCTTCAAAACTTTCTGGCCTGTCATTTGATAATTGAATTCCACTCTTTTGTCATCCTTGCTGACGGCGTCACCTTGTGACTCCTGACGCCGTCAGGTTGTAATTCCTACTTTCTTGAGACTTTGTCGTTTTCTTCACTTTTATGCTCCAAAAACGTCCAAATATGCATGTTTTCCAGAATTCCTCTCCAAAGTACCTAAAATGACAAAAGGAACGATTTAGGGCAATATTTGATCACATTTATACGAATTAGGGCTTAAATGACCCCCTAAAAGCGTAACACTTTTCGTCTCATCAATGATATGGTGATAAAGAGCAGGAGTGAAGGTCACCTAATATCAGATATTGCTGAGACGTTTGACACACTTCGTAAAGCAAACATGAAACTCAATCAAAAGAAGTGTACAAATTCCTGGGATACATGTTAACTAATGAAGGAATCCAAGCGAACCCAGAGAAGGTTCAGGCCATAATCAACATGGCCTCACCAAGAACTCTACGGGAAGTCCAAGCCCTAAATGGTAAACTCGCAGCACTTGGACGTTTCCTAGCAAAACCGGCGGAGAGGTCGTTGGCCTTCTATATATATATATATATACATATATATATACATATATATATATATATACATATATATATACATATATATATACATATATATATATACATANAAAATAATAAAAAAAAAATTAAAAATTTATATAATAAATTAAATTCCGAATTTTAATAAAAAAAATTAATAATAAAAAAAAATTAAAAATTTATATAATAAATTAAATTCCAAATTTTAATAAAAAAAATTTATGAATAATTAAATAACTTCAAATAAACTAAATTAAAAAATTGCTTAAAAAATTTATGAATAATTAAATAACTTCAAATAAACTAAATTAAAAAATTGCTTACATGTCGACAATGTGATGACATGGCAGATAGTGAATTACTGGGCAATGAGGTGGCATTTACGTGGCATTATCTACGTGTAACGCCTCCTGTTATATATATATATATATATATATAACAGGAGGCGTTACACGTAGATAATGCCACGTAAATGCCACCTCATTGCCCAGTAATTCACTATCTGCCATGTCATCACATTGTCGACATGTAAGCAATTTTTTAATTTAGTTTATTTGAAGTTATTTAATTATTCATAAATTTTTTAAGCAATTTTTTAATTTAGTTTATTTGAAGTTATTTAATTATTCATAAATTTTTTTTATTAAAATTTGGAATTTAATTTATTATATAAATTTTTAATTTTTTTTTATTATTAATTTTTTTTATTAAAATTCGGAATTTAATTTATTATATAAATTTTTAATTTTTTTTTTATTATTTTCGTTTTTCCAGGATTTATTAAATTTTTTTTTCGGATTTATTTTAATTCAAAAAATTCATGCATGTAGTTGGGATTTGAACCCGAGTCTTTTAGTCCACAAGCAAACATGATTACCACTAGACCAACACATTTTTTTTTATTATAACTTTCAAAACCAAATCTATAAACCTACTCAACCAATTAATGACAATTTTAGTTAGTTTGAAAAGGAATGTATTTATCTCCAAAAATTATATAGCATCTATCTATTCCTTAATTATAGTTTTATAATTATAAACATACGCCTCTTTTTTCTAAAAACCTACGCCACTTTTTTTCTATAAACCCTAATGTACGTTTATGTTGGTGTAATTTTGCAGGTTGGATGCATGCTATTCCTTTGCGTGTGATGGCCTCTTGGGTGCTACCACTTTCAGTATTTTAGATGTATTTTTTTTAGGTTTATGTGTTTATATATGGATTATATGTGTGTAGAATGTTTAATTTATGTTGTCGACGCAGGTCTAGACGTTACTGAATAAAATAGAGCCTGAGAGTAATGTCCTTCTTGCATCGATTGTGAATATGTTATATGCAGTCAAAGTGGATGTTATTTATATGGTAATATAATATCTGTTTGTTTATGTCGCCTTGGATTGATAGGTTTAGATTTTAAATTAAATTAAAGCTCTTTTAATTTGTGGTGTAAATGCAGCCATTGTAGGTGATAGGTTGTTGGCACGGGGCAAAACATTCCAAAACACATCAGGTGCAGCGAATCACCAAGCCATGGCAGAGTCCTATTGCTGTAGGTAAGATATATTTTTATTAATCATAATCAACCCCGCTATTGTTGTATATATGCATGTGAAGGCATAGGTGAAAATAGACTAAAGCTGGCAAGATCACAAGGGGAAACAACTCAAATAAGAGGTTTGAAGGTATAAATGTATCATTATCTTTCTAATTTTGCTTAAGCATATAACAACTGTAATCATATTCTCATAATGTTTGTGGCGTGTGTCTCTTACAGTAATCAGGTTCGTCGGAAACTTGGAATGGGCTCGCTTACAGTAACCACGTGACAATGTCTCGAGATGCTTTGCATTATGGTAACGTTAAGCACCGAGAGTTGCATAATGCCTATGGTTACTACTTCCATATGGCTACATCTGATGGACTTCTGAAAAGAGGAGGAGTCAACGATAAACCTTTTGTTCTATCGAGAGCATTTTTTCCGAGGACTCAAAGGTATCGAGAGCATTTTTTCCTTATGGCTCACATATTCGAAAACACTATCTGCTACTACTATTTATGTGTATTGCTTGCTAAACACTGAAAACATGAATGCATACTTCTTATAAAAACTAGAAAACAAGCAGTAAAAAGGGGAAATGATGAGCAGTTTGGGCTTAAGCTAACAAAAGGCTAAATGGAGATCCTAAAAGCTAAATAAAAGCTACTAACAAGCTGGTTCTAAGGGAAGATTAAGCTAAAGGCACACTAGGGGAGACCTAAATAAGCTAAAGGGACAATGATTAAGCAGTTATATAAGCTACAAAGCACTAAAGAGCACAAAACTAAGCAAATCCTAACCGTGGCTGCAGAAAAAATGGACTAAGGGGCTGAATGGGCTGAATAAGCTGATAAGAAAAATTCTTAAAAATAAACTAAAAATATAGCCAACTAGATATTCTACTGAATAATCACCATACCAAATTTTAGAGCAAAAGAGCTTATAACGAAGAAATGAAAAATCAAAAACTTTGCTGCTGTTGGGACTTTTTCTTGACAGCAAAACAGTGAAAAAATTAGTGACCAAATGGGTCAAAAATGGTGTTTCTGACTTATAAATTCAACTACCAGACTTTATAACTATGCTCTAATCTATTTATGACTAAAGGGAAGCAACTTAAACAACTAAAGTGCAAGAACCAAGAATCTATCCTAGAAACTTAAACAAAACAGATGTGAAGAAAGTTTTTTAGAAATCAACCAAGAATCTAGGAAACTACTTAATAATGCTAAATTCAAACTTAAAACTACTAAAAACTATCATATAAAGCAGATTAAAACTCAACAATGGTCAAAAAAATAAGTTTTAGGCAAAAATACTTCTTGTGCCAAACACCCCTTTACAGGGGTGTGTTTGAGATTTTCAAATAGAAGTGCCAAATTTTAACTGAGTTTTGCGAGAAAAAGGATAATTTAAGCGTAATAAAGATTAAATGAGCCAAAGTAAATGAAAAATAAGCAGTGAATAAGCACTGCTACAGTAACTTTTTTTTTTTTTTTTTTTTTTTTTTTTTTTTTTTTTTTTTTTTTTTTTTTTTTTTTTTTTTTTTTTTTTTTTTTTTTTTT
>LBNU01027620.1:12770-36237 GCA_014162995.1 Artemisia annua | reverse complement strand
TTTTTAGTTCTCTCTCACAATCCAAATACACACACTCATCGTCACCACCAACACCGTCGCCACCGTACTCCATCGTGCAACCACCGCGTCAATCTTCTCTCCGCCACCGTCACACCGCCGCCGGTCAAATGCGGTTCATTCACAGATGCTATGTGATCAATGCTCTTATTCAGGTTAATCAATTATATTTATTATTGAATAATATGACAATCGTTGAGCAGCAATATTTTCAGATCTATTTCTGTTAGTTTTGTTAAACTGAAAGTATTCTGACATGTTTTTATCAGATTTTCATTCTAGACACAAGGTGTTTGATAAAATGTTTGTATACGATTTTATTGATGCGATGCACTAATTTCAAACATATGTGTTTATTATTGAATAGCATGACATCTTAGGGCATCTGTATTTATATTTGCAGCATGTAATTACATATTGGGACATCAGATTGTATTAGTGCATCCGTGTTTGTGGTTTCAGCATTAGGTTAAATTTTTAGTGCATCGTGAGTATAATTATTGCATCGTTAGACTTATTAAGGAATCAATGTTTATGTTTAGTGTATCCGTTTGTATGTTTAGTGCATCGTTAGTTATAGTAGGCATCCATCGTTAGTTATAGTAGGCAGTTGATACCTCTAGAAAAAAATGAATCTTAAAATAACAAGCACTAAATATTATAAACTGCATCTTCTAGGCGCCCTTCCTCGTCAATTGGTGCATCGAAAGGTAGATATTAGGGCATCTATGAGTATGATTAGTGCATCGAAAAGGTATATAATAGTGCATCGATGTACAACATTAGGGCATTAATGAGTATAATTAGTGCATCAGTGTTTCTGTGTTTTGTTTCACAACTTAGGCACATTATGTGTATATCAAGGAAGGCTTATTTTTGTGTAGGTGGCTACAAAGTTAGGGAGGGATTGAGTTGTTTTTGGTATTCTTGACGGGCCTATGTTGTCCAGAAACAGGTTTCATCTTGCTCATTTGACTCATTTGTGCGACCCCTGATTTATGACTGATTAGTGAAGTT
Organism: Artemisia annua; assembly: GCA_014162995.1. NCBI lineage: Eukaryota > Viridiplantae > Streptophyta > Magnoliopsida > Asterales > Asteraceae > Artemisia > Artemisia annua. The sequence continues at coordinate 35,202 of LBNU01027620.1, read as the reverse complement.
AATACACGTCTTCTTGCAATTTGCCCATCTTATTATGCCAATTCAATAGAGAATAAAAACAGTTCAAGATTACATCACGGTGCCAAAATTCTCTATCTTGTTGTTTTCTCTCGGTTTTTGTTATCGTCATTGGGAAATAGACAGTATTAAACTTATTTAAACATGCCTGATATGTAAATTTTTTCTTTTTTTATTTCAGTCTATCAAGCCAAATCTGGTTGTACAAGCTGAACACATTACTGATCCTTTTGATCCTTCAATTGTCGATAAGAATCTGGATGCCATTGTTTTCAGGTTTGCTCCTTGTCCAATATTCTGATATTTAACTACTTGCTTACAAGGTTGCTATGATTTACATCGTTGTAAGAGCTTAATATTATAATGAAATTAGTTGAATACTTGATGTTTCATCGTCTTTAGTATCTTGCAAATTGTATTCGATGTATAGTCAGTCTAATGCTAGTATATGGATTAAAGCATCAGTTTAAATAACTAGGGCATAATCTATTTTTATATAATTAGCGCATCTGTTAGTGAGATTAAAGCACGATGAATTAATTTAAGGCATCTGTTTGTTTCATGAAATAGCATCAGATTATTTTTGTATAATTAGAGCATCTGTTTGTTTCATGAGATTAAAGCATCAAGAGATATCCTTTTGAAGCACTTTAGTGCATCCATTTGAGGCACTTTAGTGCACCCGTTTGAAAAATGCTCTGCTCATTCACTATGTTGACGTTTGATACATCAAATAAAAGCATGTGGATTTGCGTGTTTGGATAGAAGCAAAGGCTTAGGATTATGTGTTTATTTAAGGGTCGAATAATCAATCAGTTTTCATTGGCGAGTTTAGGAGTTGGTTACAAGATATGTGTATAAACAATTTAGAGTTTAGAGTGTCATGATGGATCCAAACAGCCTGTGCTTTATCCACGTTTTCAGCTATTTTATTTTTTTGGGCCAGCTTAATTTAAAGGCATTTTGCTTATCTAAAATAAGCTGATAAGCAATGCCAAACACTCTATCTCTTACATTGTGTGGCATAGGTTGCTTTTATAGATAAGCATCAGCTCCTTAAATATTTATCCCAAACACTACCTCAAACCTTTGGAATATAGGTTATGCTATTCTTATATCCTTAAATGATCGTTGATTTAGGTATGGAGGAACCAAATATCAGTCCTACAATATTATCAGATAAAGAAGACGACAAGGCACTGGAAGGTTCATTGTCTTCGAAAAAGCAGAAGGGGAGTTTTGAATATTATCCCAAAATCACTCAGTGTTTTGTCACACTGTATCCATATGCTTCATAGGCAAGAAAGTGTAGTTGTTGAACACATTGAAAGATCAGGTATTCGATATTGGCTACTGCTGTGCATTTTTTCTTTTTCACTGTGGTCAGATTTTGTTTTTGTCTATATCTGTATAATGAATAAGGGTTCGGTCATGTTATTACAGAAGTAATCTTAAAATTGCAATAGGGCATCAATGAGTAAGATTAGCGCATCGATACACAATTATGTTGATATATTGAGGTTCATCACCTGAATAATTTTTACTCCAATAGCAATGAAAAAGTAGGTGTTGTTGGGCCATCTACCAACTCACTTTGCCAGCCAAGACACCAACCTGTTTAAGTCTGAACTGCAAGACAACGTAGAGGGAACTCTTATTTCTCTGTGCCTAGTGCCTCAAAAAGACCACAGAAACGCAAACTACAGTAGTAAGTTCATCAATATTTAAAGACTAGTGTTCTGTAATAAGTTAAAATTGGGATCTGTAATGGTTCAAAATGGGGAAATTTTGTAATGGGTCAAACGGATTTGGGTCTAAACTCGTTTAGTGCATCCATTTGCATGTTTAGAGCATCTATTTAGACATATTAGTGCATCCATTTGTATTGTAAGAGTTTCGATACTAGTGGCTGGAATGGATACTTTCTGGTAAATGAATCTGGTCGATGATGTCAGTAACCATTGCAACTGTTAGATTGGTTATTGGACAAACGGGAAGGGCTAAATGCATATGAAACCATACAAAATAGAAAGCAATGAAAAAGTAATTTTGCATGGATTTATTAGATATTTTATAAAGTTTTGGCTTTTGTAGATGATTGCCATTGTGTGACTAGAAAAAAAGCTATACACTTTTGACACATAATAAAGAAGACCCTCATTTTGTATTCATTATGAGGAACCTTTTTCCTCAGTGGCATTTCAAGAAGATGGAAACACACTAGCAGCGGGAAAAACTACTGGACAAGTTTGTTGAAACGATGATGAGTGTATGATTCTTGATAACGAAGCGCTTTATGATGTTTGCTTCAGGACCCTCAAGCTCACTACTCCAAGTTGTAAGCTTTTTTTTATTTGCAACTTAATATTTAAGTGTAAAAATTGTATTCTTAGAATTTGGTTTTGTTTGGATGTTTTTTGGAATAGGTTGTATCTGAAAATTGTATTATACATTACTGCATCAGTACTATAGATTATTGCATCAGCATTATCCATTATACATTACTGAATCACATTCTCTGAAACTGTATTATACATTACTGCATAAGCATTATACATTACCGAAATATATATCTACTAGAGATGAAAAAGGGCGGGTTGGGTAACTGGTAATTTCTCATGGGTTTGGGCTTATGTTGAGCACCAATTGTAGAAGATATTGTCTAAGTTACCACCTTTGCAAAAGTCCCTCATATCATGAACCATTAATCACTTGCGAGTGAACGCGAATATAGTGAATAGATCTATTGGCAGTTGACGCCCATTTGAAGTTAGCCTGAAATGGTAACCAAATGCACTTGTTCGAATATAAATAGGAAGCTGGCAAACTCCTACGACGAGGGCACCATTACCTACATCATTTCATGAGTGGATATTTATATCATTTATGATTACTACTCTATGTTAAGTTTGGTGTCATGAGGCTTAGGACAATATCTCACACTTCGATGCTATGATTTTATCACTTCTTGACTTGTGTTCAAACTATTAAAATTTAAAACACTGTGAATTCACTCAACCTTTGTGTTGACTTTTTAGCATGTTTTATCTCAGGAAATTAAACAGCTATATGGCACGGAGTGGAGCAGGGCATNGACAATATCAATCAGGATAGCATACAGAAAAATACTTGTGTTCAGTTTAATAGCATGTATCTCCCCACGGAATTTGAAAACATAATAAAAGTGGGACTATGAACTCACCTCAGTAGTGATAGTAGGTAGTGATCAAGAAACGTAAGTGAATAGCTCCGACTTGCGACCTAAAGTAATGTGGTATATATTGTTATTGGCGATTCAACCTCGGTGTGTGTGAATGACGTGTGTTACTTATCAAGTATGATGGTATCGACCTCGTCGTATTTTAAAATACCCAAAATAACTTAACATAGTTATTTTATATTCTCGATACAAAGTCGTTATTATTGAACGTATTATTATTCGTCGTTGTCATAACGTGATGAAATATTTATTTCAAATATTTTTATTTGTAGTAAATAAATATCTATACATAAAGTATATATGTATATAATTTTAGAAAGTATAAATATTACATATATGTAAATGTAAAAAGTTTAAGAAAATATTATTTTCAAGTTGTACCCCTTTCCTTTGTAAAGTTGCCATTTGTACCCTTAGGCTCAACATGTTTACATTTATAGTCCAAAATGTTACTTTTTCACTTTTACACTTATCTTTCTCAAAATGACAGTTTGTACCCTCGGTTTTCATCAAAAGTTTACAGTTGCGTTTTAAATCCGAAAGTTTCAAGGTGTTGACACATTTAGTCCCTCAACGAGATTATTTTGCGAGGTTAGTCCTTTGATGAAAACTGTTTTGCAAACTTAGTCCAAGATCTAGTTTTTGAAAAGTTAACTTTTATTTTCACCAAGGTTTATAACTTTTATCTTACAAAACATTTATAGAAGTCAGTTTCCTTAATCAAAACATTTCGAAAACTTTATAAGTTTAACTCGAATTCTTTCTTTAGAAAATGCATGGGCTCGTTAGCCCAATCCCAGTCCAATAGATTGTTAATGTGTGCTTAGCGTTGGCTTAGAATATTCAAACGCTCGAATGCTTGGGTGACCATTCAGTGTAGCATTTCGACGTAAAACCTTTGCATGTCACGATATATAGTTTAAGTCCGTATAAAGAGTTGAGTGTTAGTTTAAATCTTATATGTTGTACGCATAATTACGAAATTACAAGGCCATAACTAGAGTGTCGAGTGGTGGTGTTATGTTATAGCCCTCATATTTACTCGTTAAAGTGTAATGTGTCGTGCATGTCATGCATCAAAATGAAAGTAAGAAATGAGAGAATTGAAAAAGGAGTGAGCTACTTACAACACCCTAAGGTGGTGAGGATTTCGAGTGCAAAAGAACGAAGACTGAGTGAGGCTTAGCTAACCCTTAGCAAATTATTACCCACGTCCAAATACTTAACCCCAAGTGTATTCAACCCAAATGACTTGCTCCTTATCCCTTCTTCTCGACAGTGCACAAAAAGAGAGTGTTTGAGAGTTTGTTGTGAGTTTGAGTGTTGTGTGTTGTGGTGATATGGGGAGGCTTTATATAGCCGTGTTAAGCATGGGTTTTAATGTTATTAAAATGGTGTTTTGTAGGTCTTTGTAGGGAGATTCCAAAAAGTATGCATGGCCTTGTCGAGTTTCATGTGGCATGCTAGTTTAGTCTTGTCGAATGTGGGGGATTTGGAGACACATTACCCATTGGGTTTAAGGTTTAGAAGGTTAAGCATGGCTCAAAGATTAGTTAAACATTTCCTTATAGACTTTTGTCGTCCTTGTGGAATCGTTGGTATGAAAAGTTTTATGGGAAAAGAAAAGAATCACCTTTCACATGTTGCTTTGTCTTATAAACGTGCGTGGGTAGGTAAAGTTAGAAGAGTTTGGCTGTCAAGTTGGGGTGTAACGAGAGGGCATAAGTTTTGTTGGGGTTTCACTTTGTTTTACTCGTTCTCGTTAAGCAGAAAGAAGAAAGAAAAATGTACTAAGCGAAATGGAAAGTTATCATATGGAAAGTTTGGGCTTAGGTTTTCGTTTGGCAATTTTCATACTTAGTGGGCTTGGCCCATCAGTCGACCAAAAGAAAGAAATACAATGTAGTCCGAGTTCGTTAAATGACAAGCCCAAAAAGGAAAAAGTGTAACGGGTAATTAACTTGGCCCGTTAAGGCCCAAAAGTATAAACATGAATCGAGTCGGTACGCAAGTGAGCTATTCAATGTGAGGTGAGTTTCGTATCCCGTGGGTTGTCGTTTCATAGTTTTTGAATTAACGCGATGCATATATATAAGTTACGAAATAAATAACTTGCACTCAAGGTGAGATTCAAATAATGTTTCGTTTAATAACAAACGTCATAAAAATTATATGCTTAATATATTGGGAAAAAGTGCGGGGGCTACNTATCCCGTGGGTTGTCGTTTCATAGTTTTTGAATTAACGCGATGCATATATATAAGTTACGAAATAAATAACTTGCACTCAAGGTGAGATTCAAATAATGTTTCGTTTAATAACAAACGTCATAAAAATTATATGCTTAATATATTGGGAAAAAAGTGCGGGGGCTACAATTTGCAACTTAATATTTAAGTGTAAAAATTGTATTCTTAGAATTTGGTTTTGTTTGGATGTTTTTTGGAATAGGTTGTATCTGAAAATTGTATTATACATTACTGCATCAGTACTATACATTATTGCATCAGCATTATCCATTATACATTACTGAATCACATTCTCTGAAACTGTATTATACATTACTGCATAAGCATTATACATTACCGAAATATATATCTACTAGAGATGAAAAAGGGCGGGTTGGGTAACTGGTAATTTCTCATGGGTTTGGGCTTATGTTGAGCACCAATTGTAGAAGTTTACATTTACGAAAACATACATCATTTTCTATATCTGATCTTTTAAATATAATCTATTAGAATTATCCGTAAACTAATTTGTTGTCACTTTTGTTTTATGTTTAATGGTTATCTGTTGTCTTGTGTAGGTTATTACCCAAAAAATATTCACAAAATGCATGAAAAGTTAATGTATGGCTTGTAGCACAAGAAAGTTCCTGGCTTTATTAATGATATGTGGTTTGACATACCTTATGGTCACTTACGCGAGTCCTGATCATTCTATAAAGAATGGCATGTCGGGAGGTACTTTAGTGCATCCGTTTGAGGTACTCTAGTGCATCCGTTTGAGTTTCGGCTGATTCTTTGAGACGTGGACTAATTGATCTCAATATATCTGGACGTAAGTTTTTCACTCTTAGTCATTGATTTATGTATTTATCACTGCAGAAAAAAACTAGTTTAATAGAGTAATTGTCTAAATCTTTCTTTAACTATATGTTTGTGGTGGCAGCCAAGAAGGTAGATCTGACGGATGTAGGGATTGTTGGCGGTCTATGAGCTGTTTTCATACGAGTTGGTATATTACTCTTTAGAAACTATATTTATTGTATTTAGGTACACATACTAAATGGACACCAAAAGTTTCTGGGATCTGTTATGAGTTAGTGTAGAATATCTAGGCTAGTTTGAGCGAGTAAAGATTAATTGATCTCCCAATTTGCCTGTATCAGATATAAACTATAGATATTCTTGATAATTATGGTTTATAGTCGAATTGGTGCAACTTTAAGTAAACCTTTGGCTCATAGTTGCTGTAGTAATACATTCTACGAGTAATACATGATGTATTAGATTTAGCCAATCTACTATATTTGATTTTAAATAGTTCCAGTTTTCTACTCATGTATAGCATCTCAATTAGAACGCATATAGATAAAACCGCGCTTCGTTTCTCTTCTTGGACACAAGTTGTGCTGATAGTTTTGATATTAATTGTGACATAATGTTCTCATCTATTTTGAATATGCGTCACTTTCCCCGACAAGTTCTCAGTAGCAGTTTAGTAATAACTTGTTACCATGATGATAGTTAATTTGTGCAGGTATGCACCTCTGTAATTAGGCTTAAGTTAACCGTTCATGTGCTTAAGGGGTGTTTGAATGTGGGTTATAAAGTTGGTTGTCTGTAATCAGTTACTTTTACTTACGGGATAAAGTAATTTTGGTGACTATTTGATTATTTAGCTGTTTAATAATCAGTCTCATACAAGCTGCAACAAACTACAGTGGTACAGTTACTTATATCTCACTCCTTGTTACTAAAGTAGCGTTTGGGTACTTTAGTGCATCCATTTGAGGTACTCTACTGCATCCATTTGAGGCGCTTTAGTGCATCATTTTGAGCTACTTTAGTGCATCCATTTGAATCATAGTACCCGTTTTTTAAGTAACTTGATTGAGCCAAATAGCCCGTGTGTATAGCTATTGCAAATAGGGGCTTCAAAATGGGGGAGTTGGATGTTTGGGTCATAATAGGCACTTTCTTGGTATGGGCTGGGTTGGGTTCACCAATCACTTTTTATCCTAAAATTTTAACAATAATTTAATATTGTCAGAAATATTGAATCATTTTGATAATAATCTAGTTTTCCTATATATAGAATGATTTATGAGGCTTATTTTAATTATATATAAACCTTTGGCAGCTTCTAACCCTTTTACAACTTTTTTTTACCCATTTGACCAGTAAAGGATGTAAATTATCTCAAGCTGACTCATTCATAAGCGAATGAGTCAAACATGCCACCTTTAGATGTAATCTTTTATTTTATTTTATTTTTTTTGGGTAGGATTGCTTTCCTATTACCATTTGCAGAGTAGCAATATTTACTTATATTTGATAATTGCCGATTAACATTTTTCCTGATTTTAGTTTCCTATTTTTGGTCCAGGTGGTTCCACTATTAATCAAAGCTATTGGATGGCAAGGAGGAAGCATGCTAGCACTTGAGACACAAAGACGTGTCGTGGTTATTGGATGGCAAGGAGGAAGCATGCTAGCACTTGAGACACTAAAACGCGTCGTGGTTTCTAGAAATATAGCAAGGGATGCACTTGTAGCTCAAGGTCTTAGGTGAGTATGCTAGTTATACATTTCCAAATGCATAAAAGATGTGCACATTTATCAGGGTGTATGAGACCAGCAGTTGCTACAACAGCCAATGGGATGTCTTCCCCAAGATATAGGACCTCACTACCTGAGTCGCTTAAGACTGTTGGACATCTTGGTATCATTTCGCGGGATCATTTCGTGGGGCTCCATTTCGAGTGTTGCAGACATCAAACTCCTTTCTGACCATGCTTTACTACTTACAAAGTACATAATGAAGAGTGTCCCTGTTCTATATCCAGGTAAACATGGTTTTCATTTGTGCTCGTATTGTTTATCAAGAATTAACCATTTTCTACTCTATGGTGTATTTCGATGATAAAAAATTTGAATTTGTGAAATCTTCACAAGTGAACCTAATTCAAATTTGAATGATTGTGTCATAAACCTTGTCTCAAATGAACAGTTTATAGCTTATGTGTTGCATCTGTGAAATATTCACAAGTGAACCTATTTCCAATTTAAACATGGCTGCTGTTGGTTTACAACCAGGTTCAAGTGGTGGGATCGAAGGTCCTGATCGCATATTTGTGGCCGGAATGAGGGTATAAATTAATATGATTAGTGAACTGAAGAGGCAAAGAAAATTGACAACCTCACGAAAGGAAGAAGAGAAAAAGAAGCAAAACCAGCAATTGCAGCTCGTATCCAAGCCAAACCGGAAAATGGTTACTTTCAGAGGCGCAAGTCAAATATATCTCGCTGACTACTCGGCATATTTCTAGAGGAAGCAAGCTGGAAGTTCGGAAGTACGACCCAAAATCAAGTGATCCCTTTTCTTAAAGTGAATTGTAGGAATCTGATTCATGAAATATTCTATGTGTAACATTTTTTATAAGTTGATGATTTAAATAATGTACTAATGATGAAATTGTTACGTGAAAAAGAATAAATCGTGAATTATTACCCTTTTTTTTTGATACTATGGAAATATTTAAAAAGTTACAAAATAGCATAACAAATGTGATTAAGATACCTCTCGACTTGGAAGGGAAAAAGGGGAGGGGATGGTGGTTTAATTAGTGAATTTATAAAAATGTACGATACACACCTTATAAAATAAAAGAAGGTACAATGAGGCCCCTTGAGTTGGGAAAAAAATGAGAGGGGATGAGAGGGGTGATTTGTACACTTTTCCCACTTTTCTACCAAAGTGGTAGAGACTATGAATCTAACGCCAAATATATGGTGACAAAGATATACCATTGATTGTTTTATCGGACGGTGAAGAGGTACAATAAATAGTTATACCTTTTATTAATAATTGTCTATAAAACATATTATCTTTAAAAGTTTATCCTGATTGCAGCCTAACCCTAATGATTTGATGAAAAAAGAAACACCCGTTGTTGATGAAGACAGACTGGAGGTAACATTATTTTGATACATTTGTTTTTAGAAGAGTCACAAAAAAAAATTGTCTAAATAATTAAACGTCCTGTCAGTTTGAAGAGATTACAAAAAAACGTCGAAGATTGATCAATAAACCCAACAATGAAAATACTGAAGTCATAGATATTAGTTCCTCTGATGATGAGAAAACAAGCAAAGGTGTTGAAGTAAAATCAACAGATAAGAAGGTACAGTTTAATGATCCATTGGTATGAATTTAAACTCATGCATTACCTTTTTTATACGATAAAGATATATATTATCCCATGTAACATGTTGGTAACTTTTGTATTTTGTTTCTCAGATATCTGATGATGAACTGCCAATTCTGTTTAAACGTTCAAAAACATCTCAAAACTCTACTTTATATTATCAACATAAATTTATGCTATTGGATGAAGACACGGATGATGATATTCACAACAACACAGCAACAACTGAAGATAATGAAGTTGATATTTGGGTAAATATCAATGATTTGGAAGAACCGTGGTATCCGTTAAAAGAATATAAACCCAAGTATACTATCCCTGATGACATTGTCATTGAAGACTCCTCAACAGGTTGTTAGTTAAAAAAAATTTAAAAAAATTTAAAAAAATATATACACACATCTATATTTATATATGATTTATGTATGGTGTTAGTTTGAAATTATATTTATTTTTTTTTCCTGTTGGATTTACACAGGGGATTCCAAATACACGCATAGAGCCGATAACGATGAACGTGATAAAGAATTGATACACAAACATAACATGAGTCACGATGACATGTTGGACCATATGGTTGATATTGATGGTAAAATTAACGGAGAAGATGCTTTTGATAGCTATATCGATGAAGAAGCTTGGGAAGTGGATTCTCATGATACGGATAGTGGTGAAGACTTTTGATAAACAACATGAAAATTATGAAAGCTTTATGTTTCACAAGTTTTTTAATTACTTTATTATATAAAACCATTTATCTTTTTTGACGAGTGATTAATTGAATAATTTACTTTTTGTTTATGTATTTGCATTTTTATTCACTACTGCATTACATAAATTGAAATATCAATCAAATCATATATTGTTTAAAAGTGACCAAAATGATTTTCATATTTTGTTTAAACCGTGTCTATCAAAAAATTTTAAATAACCAATACATATCTAAATCAAATCGTATATTGTTTAAATATATATAATTTGATTTGTGTACAAAATTGAGATATGATTTTTGTATGAAATAAGAGGATACTCATGTTTAAAAGTATTGCTATAATACATATCTAAAACAAATCATATATTGTTTAGAAGTAGCCACAATAATTTTCCATTTAGTTTAGATATGATTTGTGTATGAAATTAAAGGATACTCATATTTTTCCGTGTGTAAAAAGAATATATATCGTTTAAATTATTAACAATATATGATATCTTTTAAATTATTAACAATACATATCTAAATCAAATCATATATTGTTTAAATATGTATAACGATATGATTTGTGTGTGAAATTAAAGGACACTCATATTTTGCCATATCTAAAAATAATAAATAGTGTTTTAAAAGTTTTACTATTTTATCATATAAATAAAAATATATTCGTGTTAAAAAAACTAAATTTTTTGTAACTATTATTTAGATATAATATATTAACCAATAAATACACCAAGGTATTAGGGGTGATAAGTTTAAAATATATGGAAATGATAACAATTGGTTTCCTATGAAATACAAAACGTATTAAAACATCTATACCTTCTATACTATCGAAATAATATGCTTATATAAATTTATACAATCTGTTTATTAAGAAAATAGCTAACAAGAGAGAGCAATAAGGAGAAACTAAGATCAATAATGGAGTACGACATAAATGATTTACGTATCCGACGTATAGGCAAGCCACCAAGCAAAAACAATGGTACGTTAAATACTCTATATAGTGTACAAATGAGATTTGTTTAACAAAATCTTAAATGCAGGAACACATAATAAGAACAACAAATGGTAACAACACAATTGATTTAAGTATTCGACGTACAAGTAGACCACCGAATAAAATAAAAGGTATGTTGTACAAATGATTGCCACCAAGCAAAAACAATGGTACGTTAAATACTCTATATAGTGTACAAATGAGATTTGTTTAACAAAATCTTAAATGCAGGAACACATAATAATGGAACAACAAATGGTAACAAAACAATTGATTTAAGTATTCGACGTACAGGTAGACCACCGAATAAAATAAAAGGTATGTTGTACAAATGATTCACCTATTTTTATTCACAACATTTAGTTTACTTATTATTAAATACGAATTAAGTGTGATAAATTGTGACAAATGGTATTTTTCACAAATTAATTTTATAATAAATTTCTATTTATTATACTTACTTCGAATATTATATGCATTTTTGCACATTTCTGCATGTTTCTGTACATTTCTGAATGTTTTCGGGAGCTGTCCTGCACACTGTAGCTTACAGTCACTACTGAAAAAGTTTATTTTTGTCAGTAAACACAAATTAATCCATTTCGGATAGTTACTGACAAGTTTCGTAATTTACTGAGAGCTTTCTCACATTTTCTGAAAAACAACGCCGCACGCGAACCGACACCACAGTAATTATGGTAAAAGGTCAAGTAAATATATTTTTGAGTCAGTAAACTCATTTTATTACTTTTCTGACAAAACCGTGGCTAAAAACTTTATTTTACGTATTCGTGTCCAAAAACATCAAACCGGGACATAACGGTTGCATTTAAGCTTCNTATATATATATATTATATAACAGGAGGCGTTACACGTAGATAATGCCATGTAAACGCCACCCCATTTCCCAGTAATTCATTATCAGCCATGTCATCACATTCTGGCCACGTAAGCAATTTTTATAATTAATTTTGTATTTTTCTAATTAATTTCGTTTGTTTAAAATCCGGATTAATTTCTTTAAAAAAATGAACTACATAGGTTCGAACTTGGGACGATTTGTACAATAGGAAACACGCCAACCACTAGAGCAACACAATTTTTTGAGTAGACTTTCCAAAGCTAAATCTATAAACTAAAAAAAAAACACTAATTATGTACTCCGTACTTTTTATATAACATAGCCCAACTCATCCCATATCATTGGTACGTATCCCATATCCTTCTGCAACCCTAAAAATCATCCCTAAATCACTATCTCAACAGAAATCCACATATCGCAGTCATGGATTTATTAACATATAATACGCATGATGAGGGATCTAGCCTTATATGTATATAATCTAGATTTATAAAAGGCTTTTTATCTAATGTTTTGTTTTTCTTATCATGCATGATGGCTTACTTTACATTGTCTTGGGATGCATCTCTCAACAATTCAGCATGCGAAGGTATTGTGTTGCAATTCATACTTATGATTAGAGTAAGCAAATCAGTATGAAAACGAATCTTGACTAAACATTCATTATGGTATGACTAAAGTAGCCTTTGCATTAATTTTTTTATTATAAAAGGAGACCGTAAACATGATAAACATGATTACAGTCCTACCTATACGTGATCCTGATGTGGTCGTTGGAATACACATGCGTTGTACTGGAATAAACCGCCACCGATATTGATGTGGCATCGGAGCTACCAAGGTTAGCTCATATTCATTAATTAATTTATAATTGAAGATTAGTACCATCTCAAATTGGCAAAAAGAAAACAATCATATAAGAATATTATGTTCACCGGTTTGTTTGGGCACTTTTTTCTTTCTTTTATGGTAAGCATTAGGTTCTAACCCAATAATTCTCTTACAATCCTTTACTACTATGTTATATATTGAGCAACAGATTGCCAGGACTTTGCAAAGACACGTTGACAGGCTTGAACACAATGAAGCATACTTTGATTCGAGTTTTGGTGCACAAGTGGTATGACTTTTTTAGATATGCTATGTTATATAGTTTTGTTTTTCTCTATGTTTTTTAGCAATCACATGCCATATTTTTGCAGACAGAGGAGGATTGTTATACTCGTCATCAGGTTTGTAAAGTTTTTCGTCTTTTGAAATTCTCTTTTATTTGTTTTAGCTACATATTTGGCTTACCCTTATTTATTTGTTTGTTTTAGCGATGTCCTATCATTTTTCTGATAAGCAATTTCAAGGAGCCCTAAGTAATCAAATAATAGGAATTAACAGTTTTAAAATCTAAGGTATGAATTTTGTTAGTGTTGTTAATTATCAGTTTAGTTGCAGCTACTTGTGAGTTGTGATCATCCAAAACTGTTCTTTGGAACCATAATTATGAATTAGTGTATTATTTGCCTATGGAGGTTAGTCATTTGAATAACTTTATTTCTTTGTTGTCATTTGTTTGTAAAGTAACTTTATCCCTCTCAACGTCTTATTCTTTTTCAGGCCAATCCATGATGTGACAATACTGCAAACATCAACTCACTGTTTAATAGATATATCAAAAACAAGCTTGGAAACTTGATGCCTTTTAATTAGCTTAAGAAGGCTTCCGCGTCTTAAAGTTACTGGTCATGCCACAGTAATCAATTGAGGGTTTCGCTTTGTGTTTTGACAGTGAGCATGTGATTTGGAATAATCAGAATAATTAGGGAGTGAGGTGGACATGAAACTAAAGAGGATCAGTTGTTAGAGGAGCTCATATTTGATAGGTGCTTTTACATCTATGGAGGTCCAGAGCAGCTAGCGGTTCAATAAATTAATTTTTGAAATTCATCACTTTTTAAATTTATTAGATATGTACTGCAAAGCGCTGAATCGTTCTTTTTTTGCCTTTTTTACATGCATAATGAATACGGTGCACAGTCTGTTGCATTATCCTCAAGGTCTGTTACAACAATGATTATGTTATGCATATTCTTTTTGGGTATAATTTATTGTTTGTAATAAACCCATTATTTAAGAACTAATTTTTGCACGAGTGCATCTTCAAAACGGGTTGTTTGGTTGCTTTTTTGTCTTTTTACTCCAAAATTTAAGGGCGTTGAGAAACAATCAAATGGTGAGTTCCAATAAGTTTCATAGAGTACATGACCTATTTTAAACCAACTTGTACGAAAGCGTATTTAGAAAAATTCTCATGTGCATCGCATTACATGTTTAACAATAAGTTTTTCTTTTTACATGGTTGACTTTAACAGTGCACATGTGATTTGCAATGAATTGTGTTACAGGTTTACCAAATTATCAGGGAATATATGGGAAAGGAGGAAGGAAATTTGGAATTAAGACCGTCCCACCATTGGCAGGTCGGCCAAGCATTCGTACAAAACAGCCAGGAAATACTTGCAACGAAGAATTTGGTATTATAACAAGTCTACACAATCAGAAACTTCCCAAGAAACTGCAAGAACTTGAAAACCAACCGGAAGGATTCATGTACGAAGAATTTGATATATGAACAGAGATTAATGACAAATCCTTTAAAATATGGTACTTTCTATGTGAATTCATGAGCTGTTATTATTCAATGTTATTATTTAGTACGTAGTAAATTAAATATATCTTCCATCGTTAATAGCAGGCAAAGTTCTAGCTCAACTCCAGAGGTCCGATCATGTTCTCTATTTCAGTTTTGTCTATAGTTCAGCTATTTTAATTGTTTAGCTAATTACATTTTCTTTTAATTTCTAGAAATCAACATTGCTCATGAAGGTAGGTGAACCGGTCACCCCGGAATAACCTTAAACCAATTCAGTTTTTGGGGGTATTAACCTTAAATCAGTTTTACATGAATCTATTGAACTTGAAGTATTAGTATTTGCCACTGGATTTCGAACTAGCTGTTGTTGACTATTGTAGGTACTTTAATGTTTATATGCTTTCAGGTCCCGTATGCAACTATGGTGCCAATGATCATATTTCATGAAAAAAAAACACATATAGAATTGTTACCTTTTGGAGAATGATGTTAAATAAGCTCCTGACCCACGTACTTTAACTCGAAATAGCAAAACAAAATCTAATTGCATTCAATTTAGAAGAACAAAATAGAGCTACATTTCTTTCTATAAGATTTAGGATTGTCATGGTTCAGTCACCTTAATTCTCATTGAAACGTCAACATCTACTCCTTCGTCTTTGTATTGACCTAGCTGGTTAATGATCCCATTTGACAAGTTCAATGGGCAGCAAGGACCTGGGCAACCTCCAAGCCATTTGAGGCCTCCCCGGACATGGTTATTTGGCTCATGGCCCTCATTCAGGTGAGTCTTTGCAACCACCTGGTCCAGATCAATCTGGCTCTCAAGGTGAGCCATTGGGACCACTACTCAATTCTGCACCTCCACCACATGGACCGCCAGATGCCAAAGTGCCCCATGTCATCCTGGTCCAATGGAACCGGATACGTACCAAAACCAAAGGCCACCCTATTTTGATGGTAGATGAGCAGATTCTCATTTACCTAGCTGGCTCGGGAACAGAGAAAATCCAAGTACAAAAAAGAAGAGCGCATACAACCTTTGAGGCTTAACGACGCTCT
Organism: Artemisia annua; assembly: GCA_014162995.1. NCBI lineage: Eukaryota > Viridiplantae > Streptophyta > Magnoliopsida > Asterales > Asteraceae > Artemisia > Artemisia annua. The sequence goes on along the minus strand of LBNU01027620.1, from coordinate 19,245 downwards.
AACAACTCGTGTTGAAGGTAACATCTACAAAATCTTTGGATGAATCATCATATAGTACTTTAATATCATGTTTAAGTTCAGTTATCTTTTACCTGGATTCATGGATGGTAGTACTTTATTGAACTTCTATAATTGTAAACGTGACTTGAGAAGTTTTTGAATAAATACATTTTATACTTGATTGTGAGTGGTATGTGCGCAATAGAGTATTACTGACCATTAGAATTGGTAAGTTTACCCATTTGCCTTGAACACATTAAATGATTAGGAGCTAGCTGATATTCAGTTTCAGTAAGCAGCCCCTTTGTTATGAGCATTGTGTAAGCTGATTATGGTTATGATATTCTGATTATATACGGTCAAGATAAATAGATTTAGATAATGACGTATGAAGGTTTCTATTATAAAAGTTAATTTTGGTTTCCTTTAGATTGACCATTATGTTAGTTGGTTTTATTTAAGCTTGAGTAAATTAGGGCCAGAAGGATAAAAAATAATGTAGTTAAAGAGAGAAGGTTTGCTGTACAGCAGTAGTATTTTTAGCTTTTAGAATGTAGAGGATACGATAGGCGAAGTTGTAAAAAGAGACATTCGTGATTTTAAGATTCACATATCCCTTTTTCTGTATCAATGCTGATGTGTTTAGGGGTGTTTGGTTCAGATGGTATGCAGACAACTATTTCTTACTCACAAATAAAGAGACCATGTATCTACACGGATGAACTACTTACTCACATGGTTGCTAATGTTTTCTTACATATATGGAAAAGAGTTGAGTCTACATGGCATCTAATTACCAAAATCACTTGCTACACTTTATTCCATCAGCAAAACAGCCATGGTTGCAAAATTCTTTCTACGTCACTGCTTGATATAGCTTAGAGGTCGCAAACTGAACCTTTCACTCAATTTAAATTTCTTTTGATCTCATAGTAAGAGTAGAGAAAAGCTCAGCCAGAAGTTCTTTGCTGTCTCGGCTCTACTTCTTAACCTCAGAAAGGTAAAAATTTGAGTAACTTATGAAGACAAAAACTTAATATAATGATATAAGATGCATGGTGTTGTTTGAATATTGGTTCAATTATCTAGATATTTCTACTTATGCTGATAGATTCAATATTTGTTACTCTTTGTATTTATGTCTGTCTGTAATCACCGGCAGTTGTCAAGAAGGAAAAAGACAACAAATAGACAAAGGAGGCAAATTGTACATTAAAGGGTAAAAAGGAAGCAATAGAAGTTGGTGAGTCGGAGCTGGGGATTTTGTTGTCATTGCAAAAGCATTCTCTCACATGCTTAACTTGGCTAATTTGGCTGATATTTCGACACACCAATGAACAATGTGGTCGCAGAGCCCACAAAGCGTAGAAAACAGAAGTCTATAGTTTGGGAAGATGTTACTCTCAAAGACGTTAGCGATGGAGAGACAAGAGCCTTCTATACGAGTTGGAAACACGACTTTGCATACAAGAAGGGTACCAAACATGTAGGCACCAGTCATCTCAAACGCAAACTAGAATACCAATATACCACAAACGCCTTTCAAAGATGAGTGTTGCCACCGCATGTCCCATCAAATAAACACCTAAAAAACGTTCCAAAACAGCATCGGTCCCTGTAAAGAAGGGCGTGCATTGATGTTTACGTCAAGAATACTTGAAAGAAGCTTCCACTGGTATAAATTTCTTATCTTTTAGAAATGTGTTGCTTACTCTTTTTTAAATAGTTTGTTTTGGATCACATGATGAAGGGTCGAATGTTGGATCAATGTGTGTTTTTTACAGATGGCATCCAGATCATTGTTTGGCATTTAGGAGCTCTAAGCATGTAGAAGTGAGAACGCAGAAGCTTTCAGCAACAAATTGTACCGGCACAGCTTAAGTGACGTATAAAAAATCAAGAATTATGTCCTGTTCGTGTTCTTCGGCTTAAAGGAGGCACACCAGGTTCCTTTTTTTCAGTTCTGAGAAATAGTATGATGTAACAATCTTATCAGCGCTTCTTACAGCAAGCGTTCCTGATGTTTACAACACTTTAAGGGTTATGTGGTAGTGTCACAGACTGAATATGCAGCTGTTGAAAAAAATTGAGAACGTATAAGTGAATTGCAAGTTCGTCGATCAGTCCTTTGTGTAATGGCCAGTGGAAAAAGAAAGAGTAATGGCCAGTGTTTTTTGTTTTGTGCAAATGAGGCTTCAAGTGTCTAAATCGACTATACAACCAATTAAGAATACTTGATAAACGGTTGCGTTCACAAAAGAGACAAAATACTGAGAAAGAAGACACTTACAGCGACAGCCATTTGGAAGTTACTTTCAGTAGTGTGTGAAACGACGTTTGTACCGGTATGTTTAGTCACCATTGTAATATAAGACACTTGAAAGTGTGTTGAGTCTTATTTACGTGTCGTTATGACAGATGTGCAAAAGCAACCGAGGTGTCAACAATCAATCGCATCAGGTGACTTGATTGAGTCTTTTTTTTTCTTTGCTTATAGAAATACAAAAAGTGCGACGAATATTGTACACATGCCATAGTTACACTACTATGATCCTATATATACCCCTCTAGACACTCTTAGAGGGGTGTGCTTGTGTATTTGTTCATTCATTAATAAAAGATCTTTTCACACACCACCCTATCACTACTTTGTCTCTCTAGAATCAACCATGTAGGTAAGTCAGCTCATGGACCTCATTGTTAACGGTCTGTATAGCAACAAGGAAATGTTTCTCCATGAACTTATCAGGCAAGTTTTAAGAAAATTTACACTTTTTAATGGTGTAATTTGTTTGCTGATATAAAGGATCGCAGTCATTTCTTTTAAATTAAACAAGGTTGTTTTTTGATAGGCTTATTATGCATGGCTAATTTATCTTATGCTACCTTTTAAAATTGTTTGGGTTATATGAGTTTCAAAAAGCTAGAATTGTGGTTTTCCATTGTTATTTCTTTTTCAGTACATAAATCTGAATTCCATTTGTTACTATACTGAACAACATTTGATTATCATTGTAGCAAGCGTTGAGGGATTTCAGATGAAGAGGCGACGCGTGCCCCGTGCAAGTAAGAACCATGAACGCTTATCATGTGAAGGTATATTAATTCAACAATTCATATATTAGTTGTTCAAACTATACTGATTACTGTTCACAAGTTGCTATTGCATTTTTTAAACAGGTATTAGTAACAACAAACAGCGAAGCAATTGTAGGACATGTTGTCGCATTCACAATCTAATAATTTGGCACACAGTCAGCAGTCCTCACTTTTGGATCTTATGCTGAATTTTACTTGGTATACAAATATTTTATTTTTATATTCTTTTATCATTCTCTCAGTAGCTAACTTCAAAAATGGTTCATTTGAGTTTGAATAAAAAAAAAGAGAAAATAATGAGATGGTATTTTGCTATGATGTACTGAGTATGATCAACCAATGCTTTACAGGGGATTCATGTGAGGAAATATTACCCTCATTTGTAAGTTTGTTTACATTTTAATATATAGTTGTATGTGATACGATGTTTTAAACACATTTGGTTTATTTCTCAGGAATGGTTTGGCTGTGCAAGTTGAAGAAAAGCTGACCCACAATACTATAACATCAATGAAAGCTGCTGCTCTATTACGGCCTTGGATACAACACTGCCCAAGTGCAAACCCATGTGGCTTTTCCTCGAATTTTAGAACCAGTCCTCAACAAGGGACCATGGGTCAGATGAGTCAAGGTAACGCGTGTTTAAGATTTGTTTTAGATAAGAAGCTTATTAGAATATTAGCAGTACATTTAATCTATCTTGGAGTGATATAGAGGTGATCAGACATGGCCACGTTATGAAATGTACATAGACGTTAATAAAATTAAATGTTAAAGCATATAATTTCGGAGCTTGGATTTGACGTCATGGAACTAGGAGCTATGCCGTATCGTAAAAATGGCAACTAATACCGGAAATAAGATTTAATGTCATGGATAATAGCTAAAACCGCTTAAGTAACACAACCTAATAACAAAAGCAACAACATCCACTAAATCCTTATGCTGGTGTTAGTAGAAAATTTCCAATCTATAGACCTTTACTAAAAGGACTACTTTGAAGTTCAGATGTGATTTGGATTTATAAAATTGTGATGCAAACTCAGGTTGTTGTTAAACATATAGTACTCTACATGGTTAAATACATATTGCAAACAAGCACGCAAGAGGTTTGAGCAAATGCAGTTATTCAAGTACATCATTATACTTAGATTAGTTGATTTCATTAAAGCACATAGATTGCATGCAGGTCCTTCCGCCTCGGTCACATTTTCAAAGCATCAGTTGTATTTTGGTTCCTTCTATTTTAATGCAACCCATTTGTTGGTACACAATATGTTCTCGGTCTAATATCGATGTACATAATTCGAGGAGACACTTGCATGGTCACGCCCAACCAAGTCGGGAAGTATAGTGGAGGCATGGAAAGAATGCTTAGCGTTGGAAATCCCAAAGAGGTGACATTAATTTTCATTTCATTATAAACATTTGAACCTACAACTACTAAACCATTGCACTCTGTACCAAACAACTTTGTTGTACCTCTGAACTCGGTACCAAACACCCTTGCTGCAAAACTAAACTCAAAACATCCCTTGCTGCAACACTCAATTCAGTACCAAATAGCCCTTGATGCAGCAGTAAGTCAGCACTAAACTCAGTACATACACCTTTAAAATCTATTGTTATTAAGATAAAAGTAGTTAATGACGATGAGATGAAGCTACGTAAATTGGTCGTCCCTCCTCACGCACTCAAAGACCTCACATCACCAGGTCTTTATTTAATAATATTTTCAAGAAACACATTTTAATGTATTTTAATTAAATTAAATTTTTATAATTTTTATCTGCAATTAATTAATTTGTCTACTTCATACACTACCGGTATAAGTTGTTACTGAACATATTCAACATCTCCAATAAAATATTGACTTGGTTTAATGAAACGTAATTTACTTATATATATACTAACCATATTTCTATTGAAGTTCTCACTAAACGTGAGTTAGACCCGCTGGATAATTGATGACGAAAGAGAGCGAGAGGTGCGGCCTGTTGAGGTACGCACTGCCTTAAGTTCCATTGTGACCATTTTTTATTGTACAAATTCCACGGCATATCCCTTCTTATTAGCATGTTACTACATATAGTTTATTGATCACATACTTATTAGCAGCCACATGAAGAAAAAGTTTAATACCAAAAAGGCATAGTTTAATGCCAAAAGGCATAGATAAGCAGTTTATAACATCTCGAAATAGACATTTTCAGGAAAGGTCAAGCGGCCAAATGTCTACTCAGCGCATATCTACACAGTGCATATGTTCTAGGTTAAACTCGATGTACTATGCCTCTACATAGTACATAGTGCATATCTAGGCCAGATGAATTAAGATTCAATTGAGGTGACAATTGAGGAGCCAAACCAGAGTGGTTATTTGAAATAAAAGAGGCTGTTTGATTTAAGTCACACAATTGAGGAGCAATATGGTGATCCAAAACCAAGTGTCGAACTGGAAGAAAAAATGTTACTTGAATCAAGTGAGATGAGCAAGACTAACCAAGATCATGAGCCAAATTCAAGTGTAAAGCTGGAAGAAAATAAAATGCCTGAATCAAGTGAGATGATCAATGTGGAGTAAGATTGCGAGCCAAACCAAAGAGTAAAACTAGAGGAAAAGAAATTGCCTAAATCAAGTGAGATGATTGAGGCGGAACAAGCTTGTGAGCAACTTCCGAGTGGAGAAGAAATAAAAGAAACAGCCTGAATCAAGTGAGAGATCGATGTGGGGCAAGATGGTAAGCCAAGCCCGAGTATAGAACTGCTTGAAAAGAAACTGCTGGATCAAGTGACACTATCGAGGTAGAGCTAGATGGTGACCGAATTCCAAGTGGAGACTTGGAAGTAAAGAGATTGGCTGCTAACTCGGAGAGATGGTTAGTGACTTGCATATAACGTTTACTTATCTTAATCATTAATGGGTTAAACATGTATGAGTGATAAAATTAGCGTAAAAGGTTAAATATCACATTGGTCTTTAATGGGATAAACGGGTTACTAACTAGCACAAAACATTTTTTTAGGCATGTATTTGAACAAAAAACATATACCTTGTAATGGCGGATAATCTATTAAGTTTTATTTTCTCTTATCAGATTACTATTCATTTCTTTTTGTTCTTTATTCACTGTAAAATATTTTACGATGTTCGTACTTCATTAACCGTTGCTTATTTAATATTTATTCATTTGTCACCTTTTCAGCCACCTTTCGATATACATGACATTATAGCAAACAAAGATGGAGAAACCAGAAATAACTCAAACTACTTCAATACTTTGCTTAATACGTGAAGCTCGGCTTTTCTTAAACTCTTTTAGACATAAACTAATACCATAACAAGATAAAATATACTCAACGCCCTTAAAAAAAA